>JAOYSI010006154.1:1507-20624 GCA_025775065.1 Hiodon alosoides | reverse complement strand
GTCTGTCTGTCTCTGTGTGTATGACCGACAGCTCTGTATTGGGCAGCCAGTTCTGCAGCCTGCTGCTGACCGACAGCTCTGCATTGGGCAGCCAGTTCTGCAGCCTGCTGCTGACTGACAGCTCTGCATTGGGCAGCCAGTTCTGCAGCCTGCTGCTGACTGACAGCTCTGCATTGGGCAGCCAGTTCTGCAGCCTGCTGCTGACCGACAGCACTGTATTGGGCAGCCAGTTCTGCAGCCTGCTGCTGACCGACAGCTCGGTTTATCTGGGTGTTTTTAAGAGGAAGCTAAAATGTTGTGGACTGATTTGCTGGGGAAGTAAGTTTCCCCGAATGCCTTATATTGAGGTCTGTGTAACAGGAAGTGCATTTCTGTCATAGCTGTTATTCTAATGGCAGCTGTCAGAAAGCATCTCCTGTGTCACAACGATCTCCCATTGAATCCCATTTAATTCGTACCTCAGACCTGTTTCTTAAGGTCGCGTTGGCAGGACGTTTGGTGTGAACGCAGTTTCTTTTGAATGTGCGGCGTCAACAGCAGCTGCAGGTATTATGAAGTCATCTGTTCTGGGGGGCGGGGGGTTGAGGGGAAACTCCGTAGTTTTTCATTACTACACATCACATAAGAGGTTCTAATTGGCATAGAGGGTAGAGGTCGAAGCCTATAGTCTGTTAAAACAAGTCTTTGTCCCAGCTCTTCTGTTCAATATATATTCATATGACTTATATTTTCAGTGCAATATGAAGAGTTTCAGTAATGTAATTCTTGTAAGGATCTAGTAGCTCCCCACCATAACGTTCAGAATTCAGCAGCAAATGCAGTCTCTGCACATTCCTCTCAACGTTGTTATTACAGAATTAAAATGCTTATTTGCTTAGCAGGTAGTAGCATCCAGAGAATTGCGCAGTGGACAATTTTTAGACTTACCGCCGTATATTAGCTGACGCTAATCGGCTTCCTGGCTGCCCAGACCACTGATACACAGCCAGTGAAAGAGTGGCGTGCATGTTAACAGCTCCAGTCGCTCGCCCTAACGTTTGTGTGTTATGAGTGGCCAGCCAGTCATTCGCAGCACCTCTGGCTGTAGTTCCCAGAGTTGTGGGCAGGTTTTTTTAGCCCCCCTCTCGGGAGGAGAGGTGATTCATCCATGTCACGCAGGGGGAGAAAAACCTCTAGCGCGTTTCACATTTCATGATGTACAGCTCTGTCCCACCAACAGTGACCCCCACTCCATTAGCGTAGTGTGAACACAGCTTGTCCTTTGGCAGACGGATAGCTCTCCCTTTCTCTTTCAGTCAATCACCCATGTGGTGGAAGCAGGGTTTGAAGCGTCTCGAATGGAAAAATCCAGCACACCGATGTCCCTGGGAAGGACGGTGGACGCTGCTGAATTCCTCGTTTTAAGGGGTGCAATGTCAGGTGTATGCCACGTTTTAGGGGCTGTAATACCAGAACAGGTGCCAACAGTAGTTTGAAACTGAGCCACGCTGCTTTCTCAACTGGACCAAAATGGGAGCAAATGAAACGGTAGCAGCATTCAATTTTTCGTTTTGTCTGGATTCACTGAACGTTTCGTGTGGTGGAGGGGTGGTTCTACATTACTCGAGATCCCTGGTCTCTGCTTTTTTTTTTTTTTTCTTCCCACAGACCTTTTCTACCTTCTGAGGAGGTATTTTCATAAATATTTATGAGTGTAGGACCACAAGCGGAGATTGTGCTGCTAAGTCTTGTCCACGTTTAAGGGGGGGCGATGAGGCAGGGCAGCAGGCCGTAATTAATTGTTATAAATCGTGTACATCTTACAATACACATTAACGAAAAACGTAGCACTCTGCTAAGTCCTTGCCTGTATTTCTCACCTCTGACTAGCCTCAATAACAAAGCAAAGTCCTGCAATGTAAACGGCCCTGTGTTTTAACGGGCTTCGAGGTGGGTACTGCGACAGTAGCTGCGTGCTGGTTTTTGGGTTATTCCCGCTAGCTGAGGCCGTCCGGTCCTTACGAGGGGCACAGCCACACTGTCTGGTTACTCCGGTGAACCGCTGCTTGGGACTTCAATTTGAAGAACGTCGATATTTAACGAAGCGTGACAGGATACGGAGCCTGTTGTAGCTTGTTCTGCCCCGCCACTCATTATTTAAAGTTCCGTCCTCTCCCGAGAAGCCGTATGGGTATGGCGTTGCATGTAGATGGGGGTTGGGGCTGGTCAATTTGCGAAGGGCCTGTTCGATAATAATCAGCCTGGGAACCGCTGCCCCGGTGCTGGATGTTGCCCGTGGGAGGGTTTAGACAAACCGTACGCCTCCTGATTGATAAGGCTTCTGGGCGCACTGGGCTCGTAAGCCTCGTGCTGGTCGGTTAGCACCACTGCAAGATTAGCGCAGCGTGAATCATAGCTTTTACAAAGAGCCCCTTGCGGAATTAAAATGGCAAATAAAATGCTTTTATTGCTCAATTAAAGGAATGCTTTATTGATTTCTGTTGTAAGCTTTGGTACGTTCGAGAAAACCCGACGGAAACCAGTTTGACGTAGTGAATGCTTTAGTAACCCAGAGAGCACGTCAGTGTGTCGTCTCCTACAACTGGCTAGGCTCTGGCTTTTGGTTTACTGGGGACCTGAGATTATCCCCTTTTTCTTCTTTAGTCACCGTGCTATAATGTTGACCCGTTGTCTGGAAGAAGGGGAGGGCGGGGGGAAACACGGTTTACGGACCTTTCCATTTGTAGAATGTAAGTTTTTAAAGTTGGCCTGTTTTAGGGCTGTCTCCTGGAAGAACAGAGACGGAGAGACAGGATGAGTAAAGACGGGGTAAGAGAGATCGAGAAGTTTGACGAGACTAAATCGGAAATCCTGGCGCCTGTCCGTGAAGATGCCCCCAGGGTCTGGCCTTTAGCTCTTTAGCACACTGAATGTAATCCCGATTGTACTGTACAATACTCCATGCCAAAGCACTGGCTCAGCGAGGCAGAACCGGCTAGGAAGGAGCTCCAGGCGCGTCCTCAGGTCTGGGGCAGTGAGGAGCTCGGTGAGGAGCTTGGTGAGGGGCTTCCTGGGGCGGTGAGGGGCTTCCTGGGGCGGTGAGGAGCTCGGTGAGGGGCTTCCTTGGGCGGTGAGGGGCTTCCTGGGGCGGTGAGGAGCTCGGTGATAGTATATGTCCTGGGTCTTTTCAGAAAGCTGCTGTACAAAAGTGGTGTGCCTCAACTTGTTTGCTAACCCTTACGTTCCCTTACGATCTGCTTACGTTAGGTAGGGAGCGCACTATACGGAACAATGCCACACTCCGTCGTCAGGGTAACATTGGTGATATAAATTACATAGTGTATTTGTGTGTCGGTCTGCATTGCAGCCTGGACATGTCCAACCTGTTGCGCGCAGCCGCCAGCCTGGAGAGCAGTCGAGTTCAGATCTACAAGGACACGGTGGCGACCCTGCTGCACGGGCTGCGTCTGCGCAGCCGGTTGTCCGCGCAGGCGGAGAGGCGGCTACTGGCCGTGCTACACGGCCAGCTGATGGGCATGGAGGGGAGGCTGAAAGAGGAGCACGTGGCCCGGATGGCTGCCCTGGCTTCCCGCTGCAACCTGGAGACCCGCGAGGAGATGGAGGCCGAACACTGCCGGGAGTCCGGCCAAAAGGCCCAGGCCGAGCTCCTCTTCCAGCGGGCCGACCAACAGGTGACTGGCTGCCCCTCCGCTTTAGCGCTTCGAAGCTATAATCCTCCCAGTCCATTGCATGTTTATCTTGGGGAAAAATAACCAGTTCGAAGAAGATGTGTGGGGGGGGTGGGACACCTAGACTTTGTGTTGCATTACTATATCGAGATCACAGTTTGTGCTGGAATCTGCTCCATTTAAATCATGGATGTCACATGTGGTCATGTATGGAATCTTTAAGAGATGAGGACACAGGATTTTTTTTTTTTTTTTGGTTTCTCTTCGTAAATCTGCAGCAAGTCTCTTTTGGATTCCTCTTGAATTAATTATTCGTTTCAGTTTCATTCCAACATGTTGCTTTTTTTTTTAACATTATTTTTTTATCAGCTCTGTTTTGCATTTGTCAAGTACTCGTTAATATTCAAAGATCCGTTTGGGCTATTCATTAGGAAGCTCAGTGCCTCATAATTTATTCAATTTGGGAGGGAGGGGGGGGCTACCCCCCACCAGAGCCACAAGCTCATTGCATTCTTCCCAATCATCTGCACTTCAGTTTAATTACTCCTGCTGGCCCTCCCTGCGCCTCCCTGAGTGCTTTTCACAGGCGCATTCCTGGCTTCTTCCTGCTGTGCTACGGACGGGCAGGGCCTCCGCGTCTCTCCGACGACGCCCCCGCACCCCTTCCCAGGAAGGAGATGGCTGTGCTGGCCAGTATCCCGTGTCTCAGAGTTGTCTTTTCAAGAACTGATTCGTAATAAAGAATTTTCAAATACACAGCACGTGACAGCTCTCAGGAGTCTCCGGCTCGCCAGTGAGGATTTCTAATTTAGTCAATTTGAGAGTGTGAGGTTTTTTGTGTCAAAGTTTTCCTCCCCCATCAAGGTAGGCATTGCGTTCAATTACTTAACCTCCCCTGTTTTTCGTCTCTGGCCTATTTTTGTGGCCTTTGATTACCTGAATAATTATTTTCAACAAACAATGATGTGTAACACACCTGGCACAGTGTTTCCATCTTTAGGTGTCTGCTCATTCAGACACATGTAAAAAGTAGCTGACTAAATAGGTGTGTTGATTTGATTCCAACTTCAGTTGATTGTTTTCCCCTCAGAAGAAGACCCCAAAGTGATTTCTCTTATGTGGGACACACGGTCAGACCGTTGATTTTGGAGTTTCCCTCCTGATGTTTAAGCTGCAGCTGTCTGACATTGGTCCAGACTCTAGTTCAACGGAATGCACTGTTTGCTTATGTGTGAATCTGGCATCCGGCAACGTACCTCTGGTTTGTTTAGACAGCCGTCTCGCTCCTTGGAAACAGGCGGTGGGAGGTGGGAGTCGGTCACAGGTGGTCTTGCCGTGCTATGGGCCAAACAACTCTACAGCGGACTTTTGTGAAAGAGCTGCAGGGTGGCGTCTAACGGCACTCTGTGTCTTTAGCCCAGGTCTCTCACCTCTGATACACTTTTTAGCTGGCCTGTGATTGTAACCACAGCTGCAAAACAGATGTTGCCACTGAAAATGAGAGACTCCGCACTCGCGAGACCCATAACCAGGTGTCGGGGACTCTGACCCCATGAGACCCATAACCACCTGGTGCCGGGGACTCTGACCCCCTGAGACCCATAACCACCCGGTGTTGGGGACTCTGTACCCAAAGAGACCCGCTAACCAGGTGTTTGGGGACTCTGCACTTGCGAGACCCGTAACCAGACTCTGGGGTGTATCTGCTGCCTGAGTCTTTAAGCAATCCTATGCTTAATAGTATTGCATTTCAGAGGCTCAGAACAGGCCTTTGTCTGAACCAATCAGCACAAAATACAAACACTTGTTGACAAGCTGCTTAAATATGATTGGTTGCCCATACTGTTGTTGACTCATTCTTGGTAAGGACTGAATTCATTCATAGGGTCACACACAATTATTTTAAAAAGTTTTTCTTTTTACTGTCATAGCTTCTGCAACCCCACACCATGTGCCGTTGGATACTTTTGTGAAAGTGCATGTCGTCTCTTTCGATTCTGTGTTGGGTTCAATAATTATTTAGTGAAGAGACAAATGGCCTAAAGGACCCAGGTGCCTTAATACTGCTCAAAGACATGAATATTACAAGTCTGTTGTGCCTGTGTTGGCGTTCCCTGAAGCCGTGCTGAATGCAGACCACTGCAGCAGCATCTGTCAGCGGTGACTCGTTTTACGGCCGGCCGGAGTGACGGGTGAAATATACCCAACTCGCAGGGAGCGTCCACCCTCTGTGCTGCGTGACTGAGGTGCCTGTCACTTACCTAAATAAACCCGGCCCTCGATTCACTTGTTATCTCTCCATTGTGTCCCTGTGGGGACCCTTTCATTAAAACCAGGAGTGACAGAACTTCCTGCCTACCGCCGAGACTCACAAATGTCAGCTTTTGATGCGGCGTGTATGGATTATTGTGTGCGAGAAGGCGTCTTTATTACATATCCGGTGTATATATTCATCTCTGCCGCCAGAGAGGATCGTTGAGAACGCCGCGGGCCCCGTAATTAATGGCTCCCTCCTCACTCCCCATCCCCGGGTGGCAAGAACACCGCTGTGGAGGAGAACTAGAACCATCAATGGTGGATCTGCAATTCTCAGCTGTGGCATGCAGTTACTACACTCTAACAGTTTAATAAATAACATCGAAATTAGTTAGTCAAATGTTGTTGTTTTTTAAAAAGAAAAACAAATTCTATTCTAGTCTTAATTAGTTGTGTTGTCAAGAATCGATCAGAGGCGATTAAAAATATAGCGATGGATTAAAATGAGATTTTTCTTCTTCCGTTTTTATAGGCTAGATCAGCAATGACTTTACTGTCTAAAATGTATTCATGTTTTCTTGCCATTATTAAACTTGTAGGACTCAGGGTTGAGCTGCAGGAGAGACACCTCCATTCACAAACTTACGCCCCCCCCCCAAAGCCGTGGGTTCATTTTGGGCTGCGTGTTTCCTGAACCCTCCCGGAGGGTTGTTGTGACAGTCAGGCCAAGATGGCTGGTTAGTAATAGTCTGTGTCCTGGGGTCTGGCTGCGTTAGGGTCGCACAGGCCATGGGCGTCGAGGTGGCTGTCGCCGCTGGGACAAGCAGCAGTGAGTGTTGCACGTTACACGTGCCTTGCTCTGTGCCCCGTTAGTCACAGAACCGTGACGGGAGTTCGCCTCATGTGGGTGCCTGATTCGCCGGTGATTCTCACTTGAAGATTAGCTGCTTATTTACTGAGCCCTCTGACACCAGAGCCATTGAGGATCTTTGAGGTGCCCGGACCCTGTTAGTAAGGAGATGATGGTGTTCTTGGTAGCCTGATTGAGTCTGTCTTTTGTCTGCTCTTGAAAAAGTGGATAAAAAGAGCCCTTTTAAAAGCAGAAATACTGGAGTGGGTTTATTTATTTATTTACTTACTAAACTACCCTGCTGACACATTATGTTCGCATTATGTTGCTTTGAAATTGTAGGAAGCTATATGCTATGTGTATGCTAATATTTTGCTGATATAATTTTGACCAAATGTAGAGCCAATGTTGTTTTCCAAGCAATATATTTAGTCATCTTTTGGTATTGTTTGTCGATGTATCTCAGCCCTTCGCAGCTGTTGGTGAGGGTGAAAATATGATCCAAGTTTGTTCTTTTCCACTGTGCGATGGCAGGGCCCAGAGACACAAAGGATTGATGGGAAGAAGATTTGGGTGAGGATAACGGATGCTCGGAGAAGGGGAACGTGTCGTTCCTCACATCGCTAAGCCGTGATCAAAGCTGGTGAAATCAGTGATTCAGGGCCTAGCTTCGCTGTCTTCCCATGCATCCCTGGAAGTCGCTGCAGTTCAGGGAACCGGCGGGGGCCGTCACTCTCTGGATCCTGGGAAGGTTGTCGAGGCCCATCTAACGAAGGGCTTTAGACCTGGGGCTACGCGCGCAGAGCATGAGAAGTTCTCTCTCCTCCTGATGGGTAGTGTCGAGCCACCGTGTCCACTACAAGGGACTTGGGTCCAGTGTCACCCTGCGGTGTGATCGAACGCTGCAGGATTCCTGTGTGATTAACGGCCTGGCTTGAGGGCCTGCACAGCTGTCACACTCGTTGGAAAAGGAAAGTGTACCGGGCCTGGCACAAAATCTCGTCCAGCAGATGGAAGTTTGTGCGTTAGTGTAATTGTAACAAAATGTCATTGCCATCTGTACTTCCACCGCACTGCGCTTCGGTTTGTCTGCGGTAACTTTAATCACCGTGACCAATAGTAACCCTTTAACTCTCGCAGTCTTAAAACCTCTACCAAAGGACCCGCGTTAATCAGAAATACTGCCCGGTTGTAAAGTGGTGTAATCGGCGGTAATTAGTTGAAGCGCAGAAACCGCAGCGACGGAGGGACAACGAAAGCGGAGCCCTCTGAGACCGGCGTCGCGTCTCGATGTTTTGCCGTCGCCTGGTTGTCGGAGCCGGCATGTGTGTGTTTGTTTGGCCGTGGCTGAGCAGGAGGACCCCCGCCACAGGGGTTTCCAGCTGTGCTTTTTATACCACTCTATCCCGCTGCCATGAGGGATTGGGGTGGGCTCCCCCCCCCCCTTTTTACCATTCGGAGACACGCTCCCTTCCTCTCTCGCTTTCTCCGGCCCTTTTATATCTTCTGTCCAAATCGGTATGACTTGATGTTGCAATTTGGACAAATAACAAGTTGGCGAGTGATGGTGGTCAGTAGGCCCAGAGAAATTTCTGCATTGCTGGGTCTCTTTGTATCTGAAATTTAGCCTTCCTGATATAAATCTTTGGATGCTATTGTAACCTCTACCGACGATTGTCTACACATGCTAGGTGGTTTCATGTGCAAGACCAGCATAGGTTACCAACTGTAATAGGCTTTTAAAAAGTGCTTGCTCTCTCTCTATCTGTCCCACTATCTCACTTGGGGCTGGCGGGTCTGAATAGGAAGCCAGCTCACTGCAGAAGGCGGGAGCTTCATCAAACCAAGCCGCTGTAGCGTTGCCGTGACGGGTTGCTATAGCGTCACAGTCAGTTTGTCGCAACGCTGTGTCTGACCTTTAAGCGCGGGCCTGCTGGGGCTCCGCCTGGCTGACTCACGTTGCCGTGGTCGCAGCCCGCGCTGGGGCTGGAAAAAAAAACGGCTGACCTCGTCCGAGCCCTGGCATTTATGTAGCCAAATGGAATTGGATATTAAAAAAGAAAATTCCCCTACATTGCTGTTGCCTTTTATTTGGTACTGTGTTTACAAATGGTTGAAAGCTTACTAAACAATCCTAAAAAAAATAAAAAATAGCATTTACATGTACATAAGGGGGTATAAAAAAAGAATAACCTCATGTATACTGTGTGTTGTTTCTTGTTTGCCAAGATGGGTCCACAAAATTGTCACTGATGCATTTTATCCATCTATACATTTACATTGCACCCAGAATACAACAGCCAGGCACCTTTGGGGACTATGAAATCTTACTGAAGATATTCCAGTTACGTCCCTTTCCCAGTACTGGGATATGACCTGGTCGCATTTAACATGGACCTAGTTACAGGTCATGTACCTTAGCCACTGGTCCACAGCACCTAAGACCGGTGGTCTCCCCTCCTGACGACAGAATGACTTTCATTGTGTCACAGCTGGCCCTGGAGTGTAGGGTGCTCCTGGACAAACTCCACAAGCTGGATCAGAACCACCTGCAGCGCAGTCTCCTGGTCCGGCACGAGGCTGCCTCCGCTGAGGTCCAGAGGCAGGTTGTGGTGCAACGGAGGGTGGAGCTGCACAAGATATTCTCCGAGGAGCTGGAGGAGGCCACCAGGATGGGGGAGATGGAGAAGAATGTGGCCAATAGCCTGCTGCACGCCTACTTCACTTGTCAGGTGAGGGGTTTCTGCCACCGCACGCCTACTTCACTTGTCAGGTGAGGGGTTTCTGCCGCCACACGCCTACTTCACTTGTCAGGTGAGGGGTCTCTGCCGCCGCACGCCTACTTCACTTGTCAGGTGAGGGGTTTCTGCCGCCGCACGCCTACTTCACTTGTCAGGTGAGGGGTTTCTGCCGCTTCACGCCTTCCCTCTACACCTCAGGCACCTCAGGGATGCTGGCATGCTGGCCATGGGTCTGTTAAGGGGCAGCGGTCCTTTATGTTGGGTGTAGACTGATGGGCAGTTCATACCCTAAAAACAATTTAATGTCACTGTCAATGACCATTCCCAAACCCAAAGCTGAATCTCTTGCAAATACTTGGTTCTTGTGCCTGTTGGTTTTGGTTTTTTGGTGTGTGAGCATCTTCTCCATGTGCTGTGCCCAGCGAAGGCTTACTGGGTGGAGACCCCAGTCTGAATAATTGTGATGGTTATTATTTCGTATTTGAGAGGGAATGTAAAGTTCCATTCTAACCTGGTTCCCTGAAATGGAAATCTCTCTTTCCTGTCGCTGCTGTGCTACAGTGACTCAGAAGTGAAAAGAAGGTAACGTCCTACGTGGCTTTTTGCAGTCTGTGACGTTGGAAATTCTGAAGTTGTCAGAGTAGAAATAACCCATTAGTGATGGTTAATATGTATTTTTCTGGGAAGCGGGGTAATGACGGATAACATTTAAGTTTTCCAAAAAGTATTTGTGAGATCCATTTCCCTCTTTGCACAAGTTTGGCAGAATTCTAAAAGTAGGCTTTTCCATCTGGGGCCAGTTTCTGCGTATGTCAACACGCGTCATGATGTGCTTTACAAAACCTACAGCTGCAACACGAGGAGGCCTTCCGTTTTTAAGTCTAGTGAAGTCGAGTGCGGGGATATTTAAATCCCTTTTCACTTCATTTTTTTATTTTTTTATGGCCGTATGGCCATGGGTTTTACTGTGCACACTCAAATATATTTATTTACTTTGACTGGGGGAGCATATGGACTTTTTCCCCATTCTTTTTATCCAGTCTATTTTTAAGAGGATAAGCATATTTGCTTCTAACTTCTCCACTCATTGTAAGTTGTTCAGGGCTGCGAGCGGCGTTTGACATTATTTAATTTTAAAATGGTTTGTGACAACCACGGGGCGAACTGGCTGTTCCGCACGCAACGGAGAGAGGAATGCACCCAAAAAATGCTCGGGTTAGCTCGGAATACGAGCGTGGTTTTTATTCTGCACACTTGTGCCGGAAAACGCAACACAAAGTCCTCCCGGTTCGGGGTATAAGGCAACGAAAAAACCCAAAGAAAATTCCTCTCAGATCGGGGTATAACATAGCGAGGAATGACGTCCAAAAAAATAAAAGGAATCTCGTCCTCCTCGCTCGAGGGAATCTGCGGGGTCTCACTCTCCCATTGCCAGCCAGGTCTGAAACATAGAGCACACTACTTTATCGTCGGCGCTTGCTACCTGCATTCGGTTTGCGTTTGTAGCCTCCCCTGGGTTTGCGTTCCTAGCCTCCCCGGCACCGACGTCTTCTCCTCGTAGCTGCCGGCTTTTGTTCTTTTCAACAAAGAAATAATCATAATTGAGGTCCTCGTACCGCCACTCGATGACCTACCCCCTAGCTTGAAGGGGGTGCGGCTTCTGCCCCATCCGCCGTCCTGACGCCCTAGGGTTGCCAGAGGTTTTATATTATTATATATTATTATGTTTTCCCACCAGGATCAACTGGAGGAGGTGCTGGACGTCTTCCTGGCCAATCAGAGGAGCGTCCTCGGGGAGAGACACGCCCAACGGCAGTTTCTGGTGCACAGCCTCCAGAGCCTGAAGAGCCTGCTGCGCGAGGTGTTTGGCAAGACGTCCGGCCAGATTGAGGGCTGGTTTCAGGAGTTGAAGAGGTGAGCCATGGCTGGTCCTTCCTGTTCCCTCGCCCTATTGGACACTGCTCAGGGCGAGTGGGTGTGTCTGATCCCGTGCAGTTTTCCTATACGCCAGCCAGGGTACTGTCATTTCAGTCACATTTCATTGCCTGTCTGTTTGCCAAATACCACAATCCAGGTTTACATACGATTTACATACCTTGAATCGTCACCCTTCATGCATTTATATACTGCACGTACAACAGAGCAGGTGAATGCCTGCCCTCCCAGGTAGAATGGTTCTCCTGAGATTAGAACCTTCAACCCAGACGGTTACGTTTCAGAGTCGATAAACAACCTTCTGCTCCTGACTGTTCGATCTCTTCACTGCACTAAATTGAAATGTTTGTTTATGATACCAGAGGGAAAGATTTTAAGAAACGCATATGGAAGACCCAAGTTAACTCTTTAAAAAATGTTTTTTTAAATACTTTTTAGAAGTATTTTTTGTTTTAATAAATTTTTTAATGGCAGGCACACATGCATTTATCCCCATGGCTGTAAGAAAACATCTGGCCTGTGAGACCCACTGTAGAAAAATTTAATAGATTAAAATTAGTTAAAAGTTTCTTAGCCCAAAATAGGACAGCAACTTTTTTTAATGCGTGTGTTATTAAAATGATTCACTCAAACATCTGGCTGTCTCAACACGTTGTTTTTTTTAAACGGGTAAAATGCAGATCAAGAGTGAGATTGTGCTGAAATTAATTTCAGCACAAATAATAAGCCAAAAGATTTTTTAGACTGTGCAGTTTTTGGGAGTGATCCAAAATCAAAGCGCTTACTCTTCTTTGAACTGACACCTTGTTATTGACGGCAGGTTTAGCCACTGCTTATTGTCAGGCTGTTAGGCGTTGTGGAATAAAATTAGAACATTTTTATAGGTTTAAACAAAAAAAAACAACAAAAAAAACATTTTCTTCAGGAAATTTCTAGTCTGAGGAGCTTACGGCATCTTAGCTATGGTAGTTTGCTGAGATTTGTTTCTAAGCTACGCGGTTATTGAATTTGGGAAAATACTTGTTTTTCCGTTGGTGAAAGTAGGAATTTGTTTCCTGTGAAGTTGTTTACTGGATACGTTGGTTTGCTTCCTGATTAAATTAGTCGCCGGTTCGCTGGGGTATATTGTATGGAAGTTTGTTTGACGTCTGCTCTGCTCTTAGTTACCTATAGGGCTGATGTCACCCATCTGGTTTTTCAAGTGTTCTAAGAATGCTTGAGAGAAAAAGCATGTATGTGATATGAGATATATCTGCATCTATAGATGCAGGTGAAAAGTGAATTTGAATATTAATTTATTCTGAATAAAGTATGAATATTAATATAGTGTAATGCAAGTGCCTAACACATGCTCCTCTCTGGTTTTTTTTCCTGAGGGGGTGTGGGATATTTTATGCGAATAATCTCAATGTGCAGTCTTTCCTGTCCAGTGATCATTGCAGAAATGTGAAAAAAAATTCAAGTTAGTGTGGTTCTGTCACACATCAGTAAAAATGAGTTCTCGGTGGGGAAGGCTGCTTCCCAGTCAGAACCATCCTCTCTCCTCTTCTCTGTTGGCAGAATTCTCTCACATTAACTTGTGCGTGCGTCTCTTCTGCTCCCCCAGGGTCCATATCAAAAAACGAACATTCTGTGAAGGTTACTCTTATCAGACGCTGATGAAAGACTCCTAGTTAGAACACCTCATGAAAGGTCTCCTTTTTGAAGTTTGAAAATGGAAGTGGGTGGGGGTGTGGGGTGGAAACCACAACAGAAATCTCAAAGAGGAGAAATTTTCACTGAGGAACTTATGACTGACTCGTGTGGAGAGACTTGCTGCCAAATGGCTTGCAGATGTCTTACTCTGCAGTTCCAGTTTGATGCTGCTGTTCTTTTGCAGGGAAAAAAAATGCTTAAGCACAATGGCTTAGAATTCTCGGGGCATAAAGGGGAAAAAAAAAAGGAATCTTCTGCCATCGGACTATTGGAAAAACAACACGTACCACAGTCCTGTGTAATCTTCATTACCTGGAGCGCCACCGAATGACAGAGAACGTGAGGTGTTATTCAGTCTCTGAAGCATTCTGCACGTTAGTTTGGGATGCCGACAAGACGTCAACAACCCCCTCCTGTCCCCCACTACCACAGACTGAAGGAGATCTGCCTCGGAAGCAAGGCGTAATGCTCTGAATACAAACCTGGGGCTTTGTAGGTATATGCAGTGGGGAATCGGGCTTTACTCACCTCTGTATATCTGTGCTTTTTATCTGTGTTTTTAAATATATTTTTATTGGCTGCACTTATCCAGCTTTGTCCAGCTCCTAGAGGCTCCAAAGGAAATGATCTCCATCCTCTCCAGAAAGTTACCACATTAATCAGATGTTCTGTAGAGGAGTTAAATCGACATTTATCCGGAAAAACCCCCCACGATAGTGCAGTCTTTACTGCGGTTCCCTCTTTCACTTTGCCTTGATTTCAGACCAAGGGAGGATTTCTACATCAATCCTCTTGTCGATTTTAACCATGGAAATCAGCGAGCATGCTGGGAGATGTGGCAGGAGATTGTGGTGACCATGTGTCTGTTGGGTGAGTCGTCTGTCACGCGCATCGTGCTGGGAAGCTGCAGGAGCATGAGTAGGAGACCCAGCATCAGAGCAGATTAGCCTTTTTGTTCCTGAAAAAGATCTCCTTTAATGGAATTTTGGTTAACATTTACTGTTTTTTTAGTGATTATATTTCATTGGTATCTTTTTATTTATTCATGCCGGTTTTGATCAAAGGGAGTTCTCTTGGAGGATTTTCTGGCTTTGATAACTAGCACACCAGGAGGGTGCAGAGTCCAGGAGGATTTTCGCCTTTTATTTGGCATTATTAACAATAAAGTTGAAGGAAATTTTAATGAAACGGACTCAAAGAAACTTATCCTCATCGGAGAAAACCAAAATATAACGGCTTTTAGACTTTTTAAATAATAAATCGACGAAACCCTTCGCTTAATTACAGGCTTTTTCAAACTCCAAACCTGACTAAAGCCTTCTCTTCTTCAGCTCTGCTGGCTCCTTAAGAGTGTCTTAAATACCAGGACCTGAGTGTGGTTCAGTTATCACAACCACATTCGGGTGCTGTCTCCTTAAGAGTGTCTTAAATACCAGCACCTGAGTGTGGTTCAGTTATCACAACCACATTCGGGTGCTGTCTCCTTAAGAGTGTCTTAAATACCAGCACCTGAGTGTGGTTCAGTTAACACAACCACACTCAAGTGCACAATAAGGTCCTGCCTCCCCACACTTTTGCCTGTCCCTCAGGACGGGCCTGGATGCGTACCCGGGGCTTGTTGACGTGGCACCGGGCAGCCTGCCCAAATCATTTTTTTTTTTTCAAAGTAAATTTCGGCAGGGCAATCCACCCTTTAAAAATGTCCTCCCGTTGAGTCCATATCATACAGTGCTTTGGTGCCTAATGTTGCTTCAGATGAGCGAGGTGCCAGTCCAGGTGTGCAGAAGGAAATGGTCCCCCCTCCATGCCTCCTTCGTCTTTCGCCGTCAGTGTGCGTTACGAGTGCAGTCAACTTTAAGATAGCCGTGTTTGTTGCTTTTTGCCCTGTAATCAATTCACCGCGGTATGTCCGGTTGGCAACGTGCGGTTTTACCTCTCGCCCACTGCACAAAGTGGTTTATGCCCCCCTCGTGCTGACCGCAGTAAGAGTCATAACTGGAACTTCCTGGCTCACTGCTGGCGGTTACTCCACAGTTCAGCCTTAAGAATTACAACCAAGATTAGGATTGGGTTTCAGTTTAATCGACCAGACTGATTCCTGTCTTTCTTCCTTGTTATTTCCTCGCTCCTGCAGACGTTTATTTTTCCACGCAGGCATGCGCTGTATGAGAAGTCTGCGCTCTCTGCCTTTGTAGATGCCCGTCTCCTGCCTTTTGCATTTCGCTCACATCAGCGAGTGCTGGCTTCAAAAGCGCATCCTGCTCTGCTTTTGTTGCAGGCTCAAGACAAGTCCAATAAACTTTTAAGTTGTAAGAGAAAGAGCCTTTGATTCCAGCACAACTGTTTTCTCTGTGGATTAAGCAACCGAAAGGGTTCTTGAGAATTTCTGATTAGAAAGCCTCACCTTTGGAAACTTTACTACTCTCTCATAGCAACTCAAAATGCCTTTCCCCCCTTTCCTCTGTGCTTTGATGAAGCATTCTACTCGTTACCTACGTCACAGTTATCCCATCATGTGATCGCTCTAAAACACATTTGCAGGGAAGCTTACAATTGGTATTCAAAGTTGTGAAAAGCTCAGTTCTATGCAGCAGCACTTCCTGTGTTGAATCAAAATTGTGGGTTTTTGTATGAATCCAAACGGCCCCCTGTGAACTTGTAGAAACACAGACATTGTTGATTTAACACTGGGGTTTTTGCTGTGTAATCAAGGTCAGATTAGTCCGCATTTGTTGCCATTCAATTGCCCTCCTCACCCACAGCTCTACCCTTGTCCTGCAGGGAGGCCTACGTGGCGGAGGACCAGGTGGACCAGCTCCTGGACAAGGCCAAGAAAGAGCTGATGGTGGTAAAGCAGGGCCTGGACGAGGCTCTGAACCGGGAGAGGGGTGCCCTGCACTGCAGCCTGGTCAAAAAGAGGAGGGGCCTCATCTCGGACAAGGTGAGCCCCAGCCAGGAGGGGGCGTCGTGGTGGCCATGTGGACCGAATCTAGCAGATTGTTGTTGTAAATGTGCAAGACGTTGTGAACGCCAGTGATGGTCGTGCAATTCTTTGTCGTCGTTTCGCTAGCGGTGACTTTATTAAGTGCATTCAGCATGTCCGGGAACATGGAGTTGTGCTTTCAGATGTGGCGGGTGCTTTGCGTTCAGCTTTTTTATATCGTTAATACAGATTTTTCCTCTTCTACAAGCAGATAAGCATGGTTTAGCCGCTCTCATACTGGGGGAAACGCTGGATTAGTTTGTGCTTTTGTGAGCATTTTTTTGTTGTTACCAACTGGTCCGCCTAAGGAAAAGCAACCGATCAAAAAAGACAGATTTTTTTAGTCCAGTAAATTTATTAATGGATCGATTGGGGGGGGGTTCTTAGGAATGTCTTAGATGGAGTTTCTGCTAGGGAACTAAATAAAAAAAATAATAAACTGCATTCCTGGGCCTCAAAACATAAAATGCATAGCATGGTTTCTGACAAAGATCAATCGCCTCTGTTGCTGCTGTGCCTAAATGTATTGCTGTCAGGAGTTATTTCATCTGCCTTGGAACGCCTCGGTGCCCAGCCGCTCACCACTGACAGGCCTTCACTGAGCGTCGCTTCCCTTCACTCTAGCTCTCCACAGCTCTGCATATTGTTAGCCGATGTCCACTTCGTCCTGTGGGAGCCCCCCTCAGAGGGCCTCGTCCTGTTGCCGCCACGCTCCCCCCCACCTTCTTCAGTCGTGGCGTACCTTGGCAGATTGTTAAAATATGTCTTCTGTCCATCAAAACAGAATATGTTGGCTAACAGTTTCTCTTCACTGCAGCTCCAATGATTTTTTAAATAAATCTTTGTGGAAGTTTAACATGGCGGTATATTTAGACTGCCCTGCCTGCACCAGTTTACATGTCTCCATCTCCGTCTCTTATTTCTCCTCCAGTCGTCGGTTTCCTCATCGCTACCATTGTCCCTTGCCTCCTGTCAGTTTTAGCCGTATGGTTCCGTTTCCTCGGTAACGTGGTGGCTTGCAGATCCCCAGCTGGCACTGTCGTCACGGTGACAGGGCAGTGGAGAGCGAGAGGACCGCGTTCACCGAGGAGTCCGGCAGCAGTCGCGCCCTCTCTGCTGCTGTTGTCAAGCTCTGTTTGTGCGGCTTGTCTGACTCAGTGTCCCTGAAGCTGCCACCTGGAACTCTGCATCACAGAGATGCTGTGGGACACTGAGATTCAATAATGTTTCTGTTAAAGGGCTCGTGCTAGTGTGGAATACGGTCAGGTTTTCTCCTGGCTAGCCATGGCCATGTATCCTTGGAGAGGACAGGGGATAACATCAGGGCTGGGTAGTGTGGCTTCCTTGAAGCTGGGGGCCAGAATCCCATTTGATATTTGCTCAGAATCATGGTGCACGAAGAAAGCTCAGGAAGGGATAGGATGTGGTCTTCTAAAAAATAAACTGCCCTGGATGTGACGGTGGTGTATGTAATGAAATTTTTCAGAGGAAGTACAATGTATAGGTCTGAAGTGATGATCTTATTTGTGCTTAGAAGTTTGGAGGGTGGGTACTGTGTGGCAAGCCAGGTGAATTTTAGAACTGTCTGTCAGGAAAGGGTGGGCGGGGGGAGATAAAAGTCACCTTGAGACCCTGTGTGGTCCATGCCAACATTGAATAATGTGGGGAGTCTGGCCCTGGAGATTTGGAGCACGACGGCAGGGTCAAAGAGGTGAACATTAACAGTCTGCTCACTGAAGGGCTGTGTGTTCCTGCAGCGTAACGGTCACTCACACAAGCCCTCTCTTTCACAAATGTGCACACACACAGACACACACACACACACACACACACGCTAGCTTTCACAAACGTGCTCACACACACGCTCTCTTTCCCAAATGTGCACACACACACACACGCTAGCTTTCACAAACGTGCTCACACACACGCTTTCTTTCACAAACATGCGCACACACACACACACACACGCTAGCTTTCACAAACGTGCTCACACACACGCTTTCTTTCACAAACGTGCACACACACACACACACACATGCTCGCTTTCACTAACATGCACACACACAAGCACACACTTGCGCTCTCTTTCAGTCGTGCATACAAACAAACTCTTTCACAAATGTGCGCACACTCAAGCTCACACAGATTTCCTGTCTACGTGAATGCCTTAGGTAGACTCACGCCAGCACGTACATGGTTCATCGCAGTTCAGGAATGAGACCCTGACTTCTACAGACAATAAAAAGGGTTTCGTCTAACCTTTGATTCACCGGAAATCTCACAAACTTAGCACCATGTAATTGTCTTTCCTTCTTATCAGGTGGAAGATGAAATCATGAAATCACTCATTGTGCAGGTCCCCATTTCTTTAAATGAGTATAATTTCCTCAGTCTAATGAAAACATCGGCGAAGAAATATCATCTCCTGTCGAATGTCCCTCAGTCTCCTCCCCCATCACTGAAATTGTCAGGTTCAAATTCCAGTTTTAGGCTGTTCTCCATCGTTGCTGAGGTACTTAAATGCTCTCTTCTCTTACTCACGATTTCCTTTTGAGCTGTGCTCAGAATGCTCTTATTGTTTGTTGAATAGATGTATGCTGAAGGATTTGCACAGAACCCCCACCAGAGCTGAAGAAGTGGATCGGTGATATTGTAACTGTCATGAAGGGATTATTCTCCCTGCAGGACAATGCCTCTCCAGGGTTGCAGGAAATTTAGAAGAAAAAACATTGCATGCTTGAAGATGGAGCAGCAGCATGTCCAATGAGTCAGCTTTTGTCCCCACCTGAGCTGATTCTGTTTTCGAAAAAGAGTGGCAAAAAAAAACAGGTAGAGAGAAGTAAAGTCTGGATCTGTGAGCTCCTCTCGCTCCTCCTGTCCGATGATGTTGGTGTTGAGTCTGGATCTGTGAGCTCCTGTCCGATGATGTTGGTGTTGAGTCTGGATCTGTGAGCTCCTGTCCGGTGATGTTGGTGTTGAGTCTGGATCT
>JAOYSI010006153.1:1840-11840 GCA_025775065.1 Hiodon alosoides | reverse complement strand
AGATCATTGAAGAAGTGAGTGGTGCCTCCCACTTTGAGAAGGAATCCCACAGTTCCTCCTCATTGCTCAAGTGTGACAGGCAGGACTCTTGCAGGGTAAACACATTGCTGCAAACCACATGTTGACCTTTCCTCTCATTGAGCTCGGAGGGAATTGTCCCGTCCTAGATATACTAGGTCACCCTGAAAAAACCATCTCGTAGTCTTTCACGCTGTTGTGTGTTCTAGGTGGTAAATTATGATAATAGCGTCTTCTTGCCTTGCAGTCAAGCACAGCCCTTCACACCGAATCCGACGAGGAGAGACTTTCTGGGCTGCCGTCTGCTGTCAGCAGTGTTGAAGTCAGCGAAAGGGGTGAGAACTAGCAGTGTACTCTGGTGTGAAAATCCTACTCTGGTGTTAAATGTAATCAGATGGTGTCGTCCCTTAGTTCACCTTTGATTTGCGATCAATAGCTCTACCTAGATTAGCCCCGTGGGGGTTTGTGCCGGAGCCTCTATTAGAACAGTCGGGCATTGTTGGGTCTGGGTTTTGCAATTAAGTGAAGGCTAAATTTAAGTCCTAAAGACAGGAGACACGGTGTCGGCTACTGTAGCAGTGAATTCCAAGTGAATTTAATTGTCACCTTTTGCCCAGCTGAAGCCAGGCATGACAGCAGGACTGTCTGTGTTTCTGCACCCTTAATGCAGTAGGGTCAACATCTCAACCTCCTTGGAATGCAGGAACGAAAAGAGTCAACGCTCTCGTTTATTTGTGTGCAATTGTGCCCTGTAATTGGTTAAGTGAGGAGATTTAGATCATTTAGGTCACGTTGTCCTATCATTCTTCCTGATCCTAAACCAGTGGTACATCATGGTAGGTGTGGGAAGTTGACTTAATACTCCTTATTGTTTACTTAATAAAGGATTCTAGAGGGAATTCTTTAGGGATTAGTAGGTGTTCATGAAAGTTTTACGGTCTTATCAGCATTCATGCTAGCTGTGTACGAGAAAATTAAAATGACATCTAGCTGTGATATTTTTTAAGTTTGTGTTTTGTGTGGCTAAATTGAGGTTTGTATATACCTTTTCTCAGGTAAGTGTTACTGGTGTTTTCTGCCATGAATAGATCCTTGGTGTTTTGTCAATTGTCTATACTGATTATCCACACACGGTCCAGTCCTTTGCTGGGTAGCAGTCTGGGGCCATGAACATTGTGTTGTGCCCCTGGTGTCAGCAGGCTTCCTGAACGTGCTTATGAACTGCCAGTGGCAGAGCCTCTGGTGCCAGGTGGAGGGCGGTGTGCTGAAGATGTTCCGGGACGAGGTGTGCGAAGAGAGCCCCCAGTACAGCGTGCAGCTAAGGGGTTGTGAGGTTCACCCCGGCCAGGACACGGCGCAGTCCTACCGAATAACCGTGGCCCAGTGTGGGGACCAGGTGGCCGTGCTGGAGGTACAGAGTCTCCACCACAACCTGCAGTCTTCTTTTAAATGTCTAGACTTGTGACTCCAACTGTGTAATCAAGTTAAATAAAAATGGCCCTGCATGGATTAAGAATCTCAGCGTGCGATGGAAAAAAAAAAAGAGAAACGGTGTAAAAGGCCTGTAGCTCACAGTGTAAAATCTCCAGCTACACACCTCTCCGACCACAGCAGAGAAAAGGTTCTCTGAATCCAGACATGGCACCCATCACATTAAAACAAGCTAGCAGTATCTTAACAAGGAGCTGCAGTGGAGGAGTAGCAAAGCGTACACTCTTTGTAAAGCATTGTTCCAGCTGTGAGAACCGAGGACCTGACTGCGTTCTCTGTCCGCCGTCAGGCCAGCTGTGCTGACGAGAAGGAGCGCTGGCTCCAGCTTCTGCAGGGTGGGGCCGAGCCTCTGTGCGAGTGCCTGGACACGCAGCCCAGCGGAGCGCTCAGGTAACACGCACACGCACGTCTGCAAGCACGTCCGCCATCCAGCCAGCTCAGCCTCTGAACCATTATCCTGCGGTACTGCACTGATGACTTCTGGTCCAGGTTTTCTCCACCTCACCTCTTAATTGTTTCAGAAATGATCTCGCCTGCTGTTTCCTGGTGTAAATCAGATGCTTATTAGGAAAATGAGATGCTAATATACTTGACAGCCTGCTGACTGAAAAGTTTCCGGTTAGTGGAAGTGAGTGGGATGGAAATGCCGTGGATGTTGATCAGGGCACCTGAATCCAAACTCCTCATCCAGCCGTGGGTGTTTTCTGTCCCCTAGTGGTCTGATGGAGCGCAAGTTTCCGACCTCCAACATGTACATCGATGACCCCTTTCACCAGCTGTGTAGAGCAGGCCATCCCCAACCTATTTACTCCAACACCTGCCTTATGGAGCATATGGTATGTGGAAGGCTGGCAATGCCCTGCAGTTTCCAGTCAAAATGTCCAGGATGTGGAGGCTTCTGTAGGTCCCACTAGACCATGGCACTCCAGTGACCGCTCATGAAAGCCTGGAGCTGTCAACCCTAGTAGTAAATCTCCCATTGATCTGCAATGTGTGGCCAATAAGTGGCCCAGAAGAGGAAGCCCATGCTAAGCGAGAGATAGGTTGGAAGGCTCTTCAGCTAACAACCTTCAACAAATGATCACTTGTTCCTGTGTGTTGTTCTATTGTATCTGTTTTTTTTTAAATAAGTTCCAGAAGTGTCAAAATGTCGTCTGGGGAGATACGTCAATTTCCAAAGATTTAAGCAACTGCAACAACAACGAAGTCTTTGCCAACCGCAGTGAGTCTGTTTTTATGTGCTCCAGAGTTTTTCAGGTACCTATTTGCGATTGGTCGCTTTTCACTGGGAAGCAATTTGGAAACAAAGTGACTCTCTCAATCAATTAGTCAGTTAATTTCTAAGAATATTGTATGCCCTGTTCCTAAGGTTCACATCCTGTGTGTGAAAGTCAGTGTCAATGAGACTTATTTACGAATGAGAAGTGGATCGTTTGTTTTTCTGCTCGTCAGAGCAAAACTCGTGATTAGTGCAGCTTTTGTGGCTCTTGTGTAGATAGTATTAGAATTCTTCGAATCAAATGAAATGTTTTCAGAAAAAAATCCCACTGCATCTGGTTTTAATGTAGGTTGCACGGTCTAGCTTAACGGACAGTGTCTAAATAATTATACGTTAGTTGTTACAGATCGGAGAACCAGAACTTTCCATCATCGTTTCACATTCTTCCACATGTTGTGTGTTTCCGAGACCGTCGGAATATTTTTCATATGCACACAAGCTAAATACTTTTTTCTTAGATTGTAAAATCCGTATAAAACATACTGAATAATTCCTTGTAAGTTAGAGGAACAATTGGAGGATGGAGGGAAAATGGGGAAAAAAAAGCCAAAATATAGAAATAAATAGGGAATATCCAATCCTGGAGGCATTTTTAATGTTTGTGAATTTATATTATGAAAATGATTGTAATGGTGGCCTGCAGATTGCTAGCCATGCAAATAAGGTTGCTCTGTGTATCTGCTGTGGGCCTGGTGGAGTAAAGTTCTCCCATGATCTGTTGGAAGGGGTTGGTGGTTAGCTCTCATTTTTGGTGGTTTGCTTGTGGTGGTGGGATCTAGCCTTGTGGCAGCAAGTCCTTTTATGGGCCTCTTTAATACCCTCAAGACTTCTTGTTTTTCCCTTGAGAAAACTTTTGTGACTTGCCTCTTAAAAAACCTTTAAAAAGCTTGAAATAGCTGAAAATTGGAGGCTCTTTACACAGTGAAGATTTTCACACGACGCAGGAATAAAAGAAAAACAATGGCTTCTGTAGCGTTTTACATTTCGTTAGGGTTGGTAAAGGTGTTCCTGGTTTGGTTGCTGTTGCTCACAGGCAGAAAAACAGCGGGTGATCTGGAACGCGGGGTTCAGAAGCTGGATTTGGCCGGGAAGACAAGGGTGCCACTGCGAGCTGGATCCGAGATGAACCTGGTCACTGCGTCCAAGCCAACCAAGCGCTCCTCTTTCCGACAGTCACTGGCCTTCTGTACCGAAAGAGCACAGGTACGCAGACGGCCCCACCACTGGCCTGTCCCTGGCCTTCTGTCCCTGGGCTTCTGTCACTGGCCTTCTGTCCCTGGGCTTCTGTACCGAAAGAGCACAGGTACGCAGACGGCCCCACCACTGGCCTGTCTCTGGCCTTCTGTACCGAAAGAGCACAGGTACGCAGACGGCCCCACCACCGGCCTGTCCCTGGGCTTCCCTGCTCAGCCCAGCTTATAAGTTTCCTATATCCAAGGCCCCCAGTACGGAGCGCCGTGGTCCGACACACAAAGCTGTAGGAAAAATAAGCCCTGTGCTGTGTCGGGTACGCAGAAAGGACTGAAGCTTAACAGAACAGGGCCTTTTGATTTCCCCTTCCCGACACCCGTTCTGAGGCCCTGTCTGTTGGAATGTAGGTGTGGGAACGACCGCCGGGTCTAGGCCGTGAGAGAGGGTGCAGTGAGGACGTAATTCATGAAATCACCCAGAGATCACGTTTCTCCAGTCACAGGTTTTTATAGGAGGTCTTTTAAAACTTCAATAGCCATATAAGTATGTCAGCTTCGTTACACTATTTCGGCTGTCTGCCAAAAAATGTATGTGCATGACAAACCTGAAAACTTGCAAGAGCAGAAATCCAGTAGAATTCAACCATATACTGAACTGTATGTAAGGTTCATTTACATCCTAATTCTGACCATGCTACACTTTGGTTGATTTAGAATTAATTGTCTTCAAGAGATAGGTGATTGAGTTTAGAGACGAATTAAAACCAAAAAACAAATAAAAAATTTTTTTGGGCAGTGCTCAAAATTATTTAACTAGATGCAGTTGTTTGGCCAATTGCTAATTGGCGAACATGTCATCATTTAAAATTGACCTGCCACAAAACAGCCTTGATTTTTTTTTTTTTAATTGGGGGAAAACCATGGAATTTTTCATATTTTAATAAAGGGTTCATTAAATCAAAGTAGAGGCCCCGTTATATACTTATCCTGCAAGGGAGTGAGGAAAAGAACAAGCGCTTGAGAGATTCACAAATGTAAAAAAACTAAAAGACAAAACTGAGGGGCGGGATGTGGTGCAGATGTTTTACAGGAAATCCCTCTAAACCAAACCCAAAACCTTAAGTTTCAATGCCATTCCAGGACTTTTCCCTGTAGCCTGGCCCCTGTGACACTAACCACCTAACACATGCCGTTGGACTGTCTCTCTGTGCCTTCACACATTAGGAATAATATAGACGTTCGAGATATCCGTGTAGCACACTGTTCAGCGTAAAATACATTTGTTGAAAGAATTATTTTTCATTAAAAAAATGTAAAACCTTTTTTTAAACTTCAGTATGCAGATAGTTAACAATGGGTTTTTTTGTTTAGTAAAGTTTTGATTTCTTGTTTTTCGATATCTTAGTGGGTTTTGGTTTGTGCTGCGCCTATGATCTGTAAGTGTTCAGAACATTGAAAGTCAATGCAGACTACAGACAGGCCTTGGTTATGGGCCTGTTTATAGAAGCTCTACCTCTGTAAGCTCTTTACTCTTTACTTGTTGCCCCAGGGAGGGTTCCTGACACCCCTGCTGCGACGGACTGCCTCTGCCAAAAACTCCCTTAAAAGAGCGCCCTCTGCCATCTTCATCGAGAAGGGCAGGGTCTTCCAAAAGAGAAAGGTATATTGTGGTGTGGAGGGTATTTTGTGACTGGCCCGATTAAAGGTGTCGCAACTGTGGGTTCATGCCATTTTTAATTATTAAACAAATGCCAAGAGGTGTCGGATGGACCCAAAGACAAATTTGAAACAATTTGATGAAAGAAATCTTGTGATTTTGTTTTCACTATAATGAATAAATTATTTGAATTGTTGCTTTTTACACCTGAAAAGATGAATGGGTTTTCCATCTAACTGACGTGCAAACCTGTACTTTACCTAAACTGTTAAATGATCAACGTTTGAACCCCAAATCTGTGATAAACTGTTGTCCAGGGGGTAAAAATCACATCTCAAAAATTCCCACCCCTAAAACATTCCACCCCACTCTTGGAGAGGTGGGGTGTTCCAGAATCCTAATGCTCCATCTTCCTGCAGTTCTAAGACAGTTCTGTCATTCGGAATATCTTAGGTTGTTTTCTTTTGAGTTCGGAATTCTTAACCAATATTCTTACTTCATTACCTCAATCCCCACTGAATCCTCAGAAAAAAGAGTAAATAAGGTACAACAGATCTTGCCCAATGACATGGATTTAAAAATAAATAAAACAATCGAAAACTGCCTACAGTTGCCAATATTTCTATGTGCTCCTCTGAACAGAATGCATTATTGAATTGAACCTCCTTTGATCGCTTTGGCTGTCCTTTGATGTGTATAAATGCACTGTGCCTTAATAGGTGTGGGCTGTTAATGGGTATTTAATTGCTAACGGTTAGCGAGGACCACAGGACTTATAATTGACCAGCTGACTGATCGATCAGGGGACTGAAGACCTCGGTCAATGCTCGAGCAGCTGATGTAATCATGTCTCATGTCCTGTTTTTTCCTTTGTTTTTTTCAGGAGTGGGAAACAAAGGCCTCTACTTGATACCGGCCAGCCAGTTAACCAACCTCTTGTACACATTCCTTCATCTGTATAAATATATATTGCACTGAACATATTATTACTGTGCATGTGGATCATGCATTGGGTTTTATTTTATTTTATTTTTGTTTGTTTTTGGTACTTTTTGTATGAATTAAAAATACCTAAATATGAACTGAGGCTTTTCACCCTACTTCAATGTTGATGGCGGCTGAGAGATGTCTGCATTGTCCTTCCTCTCCCATTAACATTACTAAGATTATGATCACCATTTCATCCCCCTGTTGTGAAAAACCAAGCCAGAAATTTCAAGTGCTGGATGAGACGTTTTTTCAAAGCTCTATTATTAGTCCTGGTAGAACACTCCTACGTATCTAACATTTTTCATCAACACTTTGACTTTTAAAGCACTTAAAGATGTGATGCACTGTAATTACTTTCAACAATGTATGCTGCAGTATAACACAGCGAAGTCCGGAAAAGAAAAGTGAATGTAAATATCAGATGCAAGTTAACATTTGTGAATCGGTTCTCCTATTACCTGTAACGAAGACACATAATTAAGTTATGGAGTATCTTTTAAACATTGACAGAGCTTTTACAACATTGCCAGTTGAACTAGAGTTAAAAAAATATACATGTTTCTCTTATAAGGTGCTCGTTTAAGATTGATTGTGTATTCCATTGAAAATGTTCTGGATTTCGCGTTGAGTAATGTTGTGATGATGTTATCATCACTCGTATTATTTTGTAAAATATATCAATTATGTATGGAAAATTATGTGCCTTTGGTTGTTTTTTATCTGAAATGAATGACTGTTTAAAGGGGACTAATTTCACCACAACTGTATTTGTTCAATAAACCATTTCTGGATAACGAGACTGTCGGAATCCACCGTGTTATTTTCTCTCTATTAAAATATTGCAACATAAATGTATTTATTTAAAATACGATTTCAAGTTGTAAAAACTCGTATTTTTAAGGATTGTTTACCGCTAAAAAAAACACCACCCGACCGCTTTAGGTGCCTGGGATTATGGGTTATAGTAATTTAGCAGTTAATCTAACCCGTACAGTTCTTTATGTTCCACTTTTTAAAGACACTCCCCCTACAGCGTTAGACGGTAGTACAGCGAAGCCCAGACGTCCGAGAGAATGGCCACTGTTCTAGCAAATTTTAACATTGTTTACAAATGACAGGGTAGAAATTCCGGAAGCTAAATGCATTCAATAATTGGGTATCTAAAAAGTTAATCGACCACCCAGAATGGACATGTTTAGTAAACTGACA
Organism: Hiodon alosoides; assembly: GCA_025775065.1. Lineage (NCBI taxonomy): Eukaryota > Metazoa > Chordata > Actinopteri > Hiodontiformes > Hiodontidae > Hiodon > Hiodon alosoides. The sequence goes on along the minus strand of JAOYSI010006153.1, from coordinate 4,006 downwards.
ACGCTGTTTCAGCAAGCGCTGGAAACGGTGAGTAAATTTAATATCCACACTTCGCTACCAGGCTGTCATCGTGGCCTGCGCTAAGACTCTGGACATTATTGCGTAATTTACAGGATTTTGGCTGGATTTATAATATTCATATTAAGGACCGTCTTTTATCCGCCGTTAATGCTGTTTCCGTGCACTTTTTTTGCGAAGCTCAACAGGTTATGCCAGCTGGAGCCTGTTTTCGATTCAAGTTTAGCTCGCTAGCTAGCTCTGCATTTTATTGTTAGTTTGATCGACGTACGAATAACATTAATTATTTGGGCTTGTATTATATATTTCTTCTATATGTTCTTGGCAAATAATTTATGCTGAATTGCCAAGGGAAGAATAACGAGAACTACATTAATTATGCGTGGCTAACTAGCTAAACAATCCCGATCTCTTATCAGACGAACTCGGTTCTCGTCACTGCTCGTCTCTCAAGTGGATGAAACCTTGTCTAAACACATCAACATTCTTCAGATTTACCTTGTTTTGGATTGACGGCGATGTCTCATGAAGTAGTCGTGGTTGTCAGCTGATTTATTATGCCATGTGAAATGCTTTTTTCAATCTAAGGCTAAGTTGGTGATTGTATAGACTGAATGTGTACGTGTGTTATAAGAGTTGCAGCACGTACTGAATAAATTGCGTTAAATATTGTTTACCATTTACTGCTATATATATACGAAGCTGTCACGTTTCTTTCAGAGGGAACCTTCTATACATTTGCTTGACTCCTTTGTGGAGCACTGGAAAGGAATAACCAACTATTACATAGAAACTACAGGTGAGTTAAAAACAGATGAGTGTCTCAGCAGAATATCAAATTATGATAAAATATAATATTTGTCTATTTGTCTGTTACTATTTGCTTCAACCTCAAATTTTTAAATTATTATTATATGTATTATTTATTACAATTAGATGGTAAGTGCACTGAGGAGCAGACAAATAATGTAATTTGTTCTGGAAATTTCCTTTCACCCTGTTTTCACACGTGGTTCCATTACGGTTTTAGCAATTTTATAATGCCTAGGGGAGGGAATTTAACAGGCATTACCTGGGTCAGCTAAAAGACAGCGTTGAATCAGTGAGTTACGTAACTGATGGATTCAGCTCCTTTTTGAGTGTTGTTGATCAGGACAACAATTGGGTCATGTTTAATGGCCCTTCCTAATCACAATTTGGAATTTTTTTGTGACTGTCTGGAGAGACATACAGTCCCCCCCCCAAAATAACCATTGTCAATATGTGAACCTCGTTCTGGAAGAAAGGGGCGAGATTACTCCGAAATAGGTTTGCATTTCAAGGTTAAACTCCAGCAGCGTGTGGATGCTGTTTACGGCATGTTTACCTCGATACATTTCTCCAGTCTTATAAAAGCATATAATGAGTTTATGTAATGACTTCCTCTTCTCCACCAGATGAAACGAAGCCTGCGAATCAGACGGATATCCCCTGGCGCCTGAAACAGATGCTCGATATCTTAGTTTACGAGGAGAAGCAGCAGGAAACGGAGGAGACGGGCCCTTGTATGGAGTACCTCCTTCAACACAAAATCTTGGAGACCCTCTGCACTCTCGGCAAAGCACAGGTAGAACTCCTGTCCCTGTTGGAATACACACGCCTTTGGAAGTCAACGGCGCTTCTGCCAAATCTGCTTGGCATTCATCTGGCTGTTGTACATACAGGTTTACTCAAGCGTTCAGACGTGAGGTTATCCGTGTTGTTGGTCTTAAGTAGATTCCCCAATGGAAACGAATAACCTCATGGCTTCTGGAAAGAACATGACGAGTTTGATAAGAAATTAAGGCAATGATAGACGAATGGGTCCCGCTCCTTCCTCTTACCCTCCCTGGTTTATATTTCTCTCCGTCCAGTACCCTCCAGGAATGAATCAACAAGTTCTTCTCTTCTTCTCCAAGCTTCTGGCACAGATCCAGCAACCAATGCTTCATATTATCAACGTGTACAGGCCTGTTCAGGTAGGAAATCCCTCAGTAACTCCTATCACCTTCTCATTACCGGACTGGTGTTCAGGTAGGGAATCCCTCAGTACCTCCTATCACCTTCTCATTACCGGACTGGTGTTCAGGTAGGGAATCCCTCAGTACCTCCTATCACCTTCTCATTACC
>JAOYSI010006150.1:0-11209 GCA_025775065.1 Hiodon alosoides | reverse complement strand
GTCCTTATCAGGCCACAGACCTCTTCCAGTGTCCTTCACAGGCCTCTGACAGAGTCCTTCACAGCCCACAGGCCTCTGACAGAGTCCTTCACAGCCCACAGGCCTCTTCCAGTGTCCTTCACAGCCCACAGGCCTCTGACAGAGTCCTTCACAGCCCACAGACCTCTGACAGAGTCCTTCACAGGCCTCTTCCAGTGTCCTTCACAGCCCACAGGCCTCTTCCAGAGTCCTTCACAGCCCACAAGCCTCTGACAGAGTCCTTCACAGCCCACAGACCTCTGACAGAGTCCTTCACAGCCCACAGGCCTCGGGATCAGTGCTGAACAAGGAGAACTTTGCCCATTCATGGTAACACTTTTTACCATGTCCCTCGGCTCTGTCGCCCCAAATCTTGCCACCACTCACAGGGCAGGTGAGGAAGCCGTATGATTGGTCTCCCATGATCCAGTTCCCTTGGAGCAACTACTGGCTTTTGAGCACTGCTGGCTACAAGGGCTGCTTGAGTGGTGTAGCCCTGTCACACAGTGTTGAGTTCAGCAGCATAGTATCGGGCTCTGACACAGTGTTGAGTTCAGCAGCATAGTATCAGGCCCTGACACAGTGTTGAGTTCAGCTGCATAGTATCGGGCCCTGACACACAGTGTTGAGTTCGGCAGCATAGTATCGGGCCCTGACACACAGTGTTGAGTTCAGCAGCATAGTATCGGGCCCTCTCACACAGTGTTGAGTTCAGCAGCATAGTATCAAGCCCTATCACACTGTCTTGAGTTCAGCAGCATAGTATCGGGCCCTGACACAGTGTTGAGTTCAGCTGCATAGTATCGGGCCCTGACACACAGTGTTGAGTTCAGCAGCATAGTATCGGGCCCTGACACACAGTGTTGAGTTCAGCAACATAGTATCGGGCTCTCACACAGTGTTGAGTTCAGCAGCATAGTATCAAGCCCTCTCACACAGTGTTGAGTTCAGCAGCATAGTATCGGGCCCTGTATAACAACGTTGGAACCAGGCTTTAGACCAGTACTTGAATTGCCTTACTTAAAGAGCTTTTTACATTAATATACTTAATCTGCCAACTGTGTGAGCAAGTGATGCTAAAGAATCTGAATTTTGGTAACAAATAAAAATGCCTGACATTCAACCTACTACTATGGTTTGAAAATGGTACACTTTTAGCTAAACAATTAAATCAACATATTTCAGTAAAACTCATAATGTATGACTGTATGTATGGGCACAGGATGCGAAACAAGCTGTAGGTTGTCTTGGAGAAGTCTCCCAATCACTTAATTCAGAATTGACAGTCGCACTTTGAGTTAAGCGGCATTATGCAACGGCCGTAACAGCTTAAGGGTGTGAGCGAGGAAGCCTTTAAATAGAGGCTTGCCTTTGCTTGACCTGGAGTGGCGGATAACAGGACTGAGCAATTTGTGTGTATTACCATGTATGTGGTATGCAGCAGAGAACAGAGGGAGAGGGTGTGAATCAGGCTTCAGTGCAGGAACGAGAGCAGAGGGAGAGGGTGTGAATCAGGGATTCTGTGCAGGAACAAGAGCAGAGGGAGAGGGTGCGAATCAGGGATTCTGTGCAGGAACAACAGCAGAGGGAGAGGGGATTCTGTGCATGATCTCATGTGACTTGGATTTTCACAGTGCCTGGAAAGTGGTTGAAATACAATTAAAATGTGCCACCTCTTTTTGTCTTCTCTCTGGCCTGCAATTCCACCTGGACTTGTGTCCTGGTGTCAACGATGCAGGCTGGGAGTGGTGGCGTAATGGTGTGGGGAAGGTTTTCCTGCCACACTTTAGTTCCCTTGATACCAAGTGAGCAATGTTTCAGCTCCACTGCGTATCTAAACATTGTTGCTGACCAGGTGCATCCCTTCACGTCTTCAGTTTACCCTTGGTCACGTGGACACTTCCAGCAGGATAATCGGCATGTCACGAAGCAGGTGTTGTCTCAGAGTGGCTCCAGGAACATGACGGCGAGTTCAGTTTACTTGAGTGGCCTGCACAGTCCCCAGACCACAGCCTAATCCAACCTCTTTGGGATGAGATGGAACGGGCTTTTCGCAGCATGAAAGTACCGCACTTCCAATCCGCAGCAACTGCGTGACAACAGATAAGAGAAACAATTACCCCAATGAGCTGAAGTCTTTCGCTCCAGGAAATAATTGCTTCTCTTGTATGAAGTATGACTATTCTCTTCCAATCGTAATCGCTTTCCTGCTATCCGTCTGTCACATGCTCTGCAGGCTACACAGTTCACATGAGAGGTTAAGCACTGATTGGAAGAGAGGGAACTCCCTGTCTACGGGCACCACAAGCAGCCTGGTTAGCAACGAGCTAGCAGAAGCCCAGACGATTGAACCCATCCCCGCCCCCGCCCAGGTGGTGCTATACTAACATAGCCGACATTAGCTGAATTCAAATTAACTCCAGCTCATAGGACCGACACATCCTTACATAATCAAACATGACATCTCTTCTCCTTTCTCCTTTCACTTCATGAAGTCCTCCACTTCCAGCTTTTGAGCCCTCACTCGACCAATAGAAAGTCGATTGGTTGGTCGACTCAGTCCTCTGTGGCCTTATGGGGTTTGTAGTGCTGGGCACAAGGGTGGCCATTACCTCCTGCGCTCTCCTTGCTTGTGCATTGAATCCCGTTTTTTTTTTTTTTTTAACCTTTAACAGGATTTTCCAATACTTTCATTTTTCGGCCCACAATCATTCTCACACCTACTCACCCATTCAGTGCATCATTCAATGTGTCTTTAATACTGTTGTGTCAGTTTGATATCTATATCAGTGTCGCACCAACTGACAGCACACGATGACGGGAGGACCAGGTCTAAGTTGTGTACACCAAGAAAAGGGTGATTTCTGCTGTCACTCCTTTACTCTCCGGATGGCAACAGTCTCCCTCTATGCCTCTTGGGAAATGTGTCCCGTTGTTCTCCTGTTTGACCGCTGACTCTCCACAGGTCCATTAGGATGTGCCTGTCTGGCCGTCACGCACCCCTTCACTCCTGCAGGGGCCTCGAGTGGTGACTTCTGATGTCAAGAACCCTGCGAGAACCATGGTCATTCTGCAACAGGTAAAAGCCCACCCTTAGTTCCTTTAGAGGGGAGCAGAGATGGAAAACGTTGTTCTGGAGTGAGTAGCGCTTGTTTCTTTATTCAGTTATAGAATAGATGTGCCTGTGAGGCTGAGGTAGGCATGTGTTATAGGTCAGAAGAATATTTTATGGTAACACAAATAGCATGATAACACAGCAAGCACACACACAATTGGAAATATTGTCCTCTGCCTTTTTCCTTCCTCTGAGGACAGCGCTCACCCATGTCTTGGCTAAGGACACAGGCAAGAGAGCAATCGCTTCTATATTTTTTTCATATAAGCAAGGGGAGAACATGCAAACTCCACACAGAAAGTCCCAGGAAATACCAAGCAGGAATTGAACCCATGACCTTCTTGCTGGGAGGCAGCAGAGTTAACCAGTGTGTCACCCTAAATATCTGTATACAGGAGGGTTTGAGAGTGTATATCCTATCCTTGGTGTCCAGCTCTGCTAGAGTGGTTTCACTGTGGAAGCCTTTTTGTGAGATTAAAACAAGCTGAACACAAAGGTTCAAACCAGAGACAGAAATCCAGGTGATACGTTATTTAAATAATGACTCTTAATGACCCTTGATTGCAGGAGATCTCAGACAAAATGATTAGGGGATAGAATCGGTGGCTATAGGTGATCTAGAGAGCAAGTGTGCAGTGGTAATAAGCTCTGTTTCCTAATGAGTCAATTCAGGAAATGTTAGACCAAATTTCGGAGCGCCAAACTTCGTCCATAAGTCATCATTTGGTCGTAGCCTCAGAGCAAGTAGAGGTCAGCCTAGCCATTTTGATAAGGAGCTCTGAAATGAAAGATCTCCTCGGTAATGACTATAGATTATATTTTTTCTGATAACCACGCTGAGCTATAAAATTGCTTTGTTCAGCTCTCAAAAAAATCAGATGCACTTTGCAAAGTAATCTTCATTCCACTATCCCATTGATATATATCTGTGCCCAGTAAGAGTGTTGTCAATATGCCAGGTTTGGGCTTGAGGGAACTTGAAGTCAAGTTTTAAACCTCCCATTCACTATGGATTTCACTTACTCACACGTTTAATATTGAATGCCCCACATTATTTTTTTTAAAGATGTGGATAGACTTTAAAAACCACACCTTCAGGTTCTCAATGCAAAGTAAAAACAAATATTAGTATCTCTGAAGCTCACAGGGATGTAACAAAGTGTATTACCGAGATCCCCTCACCCTGGTTCTGAATTCCTGGAACCACCTCTGCTTCTAAACCAGGGGCGTTGTTAGACATGAAGCTCTACTGGGGCACAGGCCCTCCAGTACTCATATCGCTTTTTCTCGAAAGCCTGCTGCGTTCAAGAAGTGTACAACACAAAGCAGTATACAAACTTCCCTTGGTTAACCCACTATTCCTACTCTGCGGTCTCAGAATGAGCAGGGAGTTGGTCGCTAGGCAGAGTTGGTAGCTAAACTGGCTGAGTTTGGTTGCTAGGCAGAGTTGGTAGCTAAACTGTCTGAGTTTGGTTGCTAGGCAGAGTTGGTAGCTAAACTGTCTGAGTTTGGTTGCTAGGCAGAGTTGGTAGCTAAATTAGCTGAGTTTGGTTGCTAGGCAGAGTTGGTAGCTGAACTAGCAGAGTTTGGTTGCTAGCTTGCAAAACTAGCTGAGCTATCTCTAACTTCATAAATGCAGAAGTGCATTTCTATAAATGAATAACTAGCTAGGAAACATAATTGGTGTGAGTTTAAAGTGACGTTTGAAACTCAAAAACCAGCCAAACTATACTCCTTTTTAGTCGCTAGGTAATTAGCACACAGTAACCATAGTTACAGTTCTGCCAACTGTTTATGTACAGTACAGAAGTGTCCTAAAGTAGCGCTTGCAAATTCAATTATTAATTTCATATCCGAAAGATTGATTCATTGTTATCATACAAAATCAAAGACTACAGAAGACAAAAACGTGATTATTTTCTCTGCAATTCCATAGACTTGTCAGAGGTTTTCCTAAGACTTGAAACTTTTTCATCTGATGTCTGAGACCTGACTGACGGTTGAGTTGTACTGTACTCGTTTATCAAGTCTTACCGCCCTCAAACTGATCTCTCCTTTCTGCTTCCCTGCGCCTGCTTCATCTAAAGAATGTTCTGATGTCCATCTACAGGAGCCAATAATAAGTCAAAATAAAATCATCGGTATTATTTAGAAACGTACTTTAGTTTCGTCATGTTTTCATAGCCAACCTGACTTGCGTGGCGACATCTGGGCTTCTGTGTGCCCGCTGCAGTGGCTATTGAGTTAGCAACCACACAGGCGCGTGCAGACATGGATTTCTTTAATTAAGTTAAACTGCGTTTGCTTTTACAAGCGTTGTTTGGGTTACTGTGTTGCATTTAAATATCAATGTTTTTTTCCGGGATTATCAATCTAAATTAATGCACTGACAGTGCAAAGTAAATTGTTAAAACTCAAACTTGAGATTTTACTGGGGCACCGCAGATTTATACTGGGCCACGTGCCCCAGTAAGAATGGTCTAGTGACGCCCATATTCTAAACCCCTTTGCCCTTCTTCTTAACTCTTGGACACACACCTCAGCTTCTAAACCCCTTCACCTTGCTTCGGAATTCCTGGAAATGCCTCAGCTTCTAAACCCCTTCACCCTGGTTCTGAATTCCTGGACACACACCTCTTTCTTGTTTCCCGATCGGCTTTTAGCTAGTATGACACCGTATACTGAAGTTGTGCCTGGCACCCCAGTAGCGGCATGCACCCGGAAACCAAGCGTTGGTTGGGTGTCATCAGAGTGACTTAGTCGATGAAGGCACCTACTGGGGCACAGATTGGGTGCTATGTGCTGGAGTTTGCCCGTTTGGGACCGAGACCGTAGTTTACAGTTGGCAGAGCACCACCCAGGCCAGGGTGGGTGGGAATTGGCAGGGCTTCTCTTAGCTCATCGCTAAGCAGTGTTAGCCAGAGTCTGGAAACCTATGGATCTATATTTTACAAGGTTAGCTGTGTTCTCAACATTTGAATTGGCGTCATGATTACATACAAAATGTGGTTTTGCGTAGCAATTTTGTTGGACAGGGTGGTAACTGTCAACTGACTTTGGTATTAGTGCTTTGTATGAACCTAAAAGGACCGAATTTCTGTGGTGGGAACATTCAGATTTAGCTAAGGGGAAAACCAGCTTGCACTGTCCGTTTGCTGAATGGTCACTGCTTCTGTGGATCTCTCAGGGAAACATTTAATCTGTGTACGCTGTGTAAGAACCTCTCAGTCTCTGCTAAAGAGCATGTGTGCATACCGATTTTGTTAGTTATTAATCTGTTGTCTAACTCCCTCAGTATTTTTAGACATTTTAGACTTAAGAGTATTTTTCCTTGAAAACAAAAACAATTGAGTTACAAATGAGTGCGTGAGTGATTAATCGACCGGGTTCTGTTCCAGGGGGACCATGTCTGGTTGGACCTCAAGTCCGGTCGGGAATTTGATGTCCCTGTGGGTGCTGTGGTCAAGGTCTGTGACTCGGGCCAGATCCAGGTTCTTGATGACGAGGGGAACGTGAGTCTAGATTGCGACACTCTTCGTCTGTTAATAATTTGTGATGATTGGAAAGTGAAAACTGGCTCATCTGTAGCTTTTCAACTGATCAGCTGTATGCTTAGCTTCCTGTAGCTTTTCCACCGATCAGCTGCATGCGTAGTTTCCTGTGGCTTTTCAACCGATCAGCTGTATGCTTAGCTTCCTGTAGCTTTTCTACCGATCAGCTGCATGCATAGTTTCCTGTAGCTTTTCAACCGATCAGCTGCATGCGTAGTTTCCTGTAGCTTTTCAACCGATCAGCTGTATGCTTAGCTTCCTGTAGCTTTTCAACCGATCAGCTGTATGCTTAGCTTCCTGTAGCTTTTCAACCAATCAGCTGTATGCTTAGCTTCCTGTAACTTTTCCACCGATCAGCTGCATGCGTAGCTTCCTGTGGCTTTTCCACCAATCAGCTGCATGCGTAGTTTCCTGTGGCTTTTCCACCGATCAGCTGCATGCATTATGTGATTTTAAAACCAGTATGATGAGTCATTTTTGTATTTGTATTAGATTGTGGTGTATTAAGTCTTTGCTTATTATAACATGGTTTATAACACGGTTTATTCTAAAATCTGTTACCAACAGCTAAATTAAAAACGAGATTTGCCAAGTTATCCGTGTTTACTGCAGCAATTGCTTTGAGGTCGAGCTCACGTTAAGTACCTTGTACAGCTCTCCAGTCACGTGTGTTTTCTTAACCACTACACCACATCGCTCCTGGTGTTTTCTCCCCTCAGGAGCACTGGATTTCGCCCCAGAATGCCATCCACATTAAACCCATGCACCCAACATCCATACATGGGGTGGAAGACATGATCAGGTTGGGGGACCTGAATGAGGCTGGAATCCTGCGCAATCTCCTTGTTCGCTACAGGGAGCATGTCATCTACGTGAGTGTTATTAACACAAGCACACCCACATGCATACATGCACACACACACACACACACACACACACACACACACACACACACGCATACGTGCACACACGTACAAATACACACATGCACCCCCACACACGCACAAACATGTACATACACATATACTCACGCACAGACGTCCACACGCACATACACACACTCACACAGAGACGGACACAAACTTCACACAAAACTTAGTTGAAGTAACATGTGTGAAGTACATGTACATCCCGCCTGCCTCTGCACATAATGTGACATCGCTTCTTAATTGAGATCATTATTTCTGCTGGAAAGTCACTAATGTGGAAGGTAAGCCTAAAACCTGCAGGGCTGTTGCCCTCAATGACCAGATTTGCCATCCCTGATCTGGGGTGATTCCCCAAAGTCGGTTTCACAAACAAAACAAAAGCCACGCGTTTACATGTTAACACATGTACTTACATTGCACAATTTACGTGAATTACATCGTAATTTCACCCAAAAGCAGGGAACAAATCTCAAAAATCAAAATAAATGTTTTTTCTCTTAACAAATTTAACTACAAAATAAAAAACGTATGTTATTGGAGCAGCTAATTTGGTTTGGCTGGATTCAAGTACATGTTTACGGTTTTCATTTTAGTCATTTAGCAGACGCTCTTCTCCAGAGTGTCTACCTATGTTGAGTACCAACATGGGTAGCGGACTTTTGCTCCTATTAAAAACACATCTAGCTAGGTAAATGTTGGTGAACATTCTTGCTGAAAGGTTTAACGGCGGAGCGCTTTGTGCTTTTCTTTCGTGCATGTTGTCTGACCTTTGACCCAACAGACCTGCACAGGATCGATCCTGGTGGCCGTGAATCCATACATGCTGCTTCCCATCTACACCGCAGAACAGATCCGCATGTACACCAACAAGAAGTTTGGAGAAATGCCGCCTCACATATTCGCCATTGCAGACAACTGCTACTTCAACATGCAACGCAGCAACAAGGATCAGTGCTGTGTCATCAGGTGCCCTGTGCTCATCTAAGCGCCGGAGAACGCCTGACACTCAACTGAAAACCAGGAGACGAGCGACACTCAACAAATAAACAGCAAACCAACATCAGACATTAAACAGTTTACTAACATTCCACCAATATTTAGCCTCTTATTCCGGAGACAGTGTAATTAAATAAATATAAGTTTTTATTAATATAAATAATTTAAAATAAATGCACATTGTCTCTAAAGGTTGCAGATGTACATAGTGGTAGTTACACTATAGATAATGAGTAACACTTTAGTCACATTAATATGTGTACTCACATAGATCACAATGAAAGTGTCGCTAACTAACCTGCAGTGTTCTTAAAACAAGTGTCCGTAAGGCAAAACAATCATTTGACACCTATTAACACGTCGCGCCTTGTGTTAGCATGCATAGGATGTTGCACGTTTTAAACTGTGTGCTCCTGTGTTCTCAAGCATATTAAGGTCTGTTCCTGTGTGTTAGAATGTGCACAATCAGGTTAAAGTCTGTTCCTGTGTGTTAGAATGTGCACAATCAGGTTAAAGTCTGTTCCTGTGTGTTAGTATGTACACAGGCATGTTAAAGTATGTTCATGTGTGTTAGTACGTACACAGGCATGTTAAAATCTGTTCCTGTGTGTTAGTATGTAAACAATCAGGTTAAAGTCTGTTCCTGTGTGTTAGTATGTACACAGGCATGTTAAAATCCGTTCCTGTGTGTTAGTATGTAAACAATCAGGTTAAAGTCTGTTCATGTGTGTTAGTATGTACACAGGCATGTTAAAATCTGTTCCTGTGTGTTAGTATGTACACAGGCATGTTAAAATCTGTTCCTGTGTGTTAGTATGTACACAGGCATGTTAAAATCTGTTCCTGTGTGTTAGTACGTACACAGGCATGTTAAAGTCCGTTCCTGTGTGTTAGTATGTACACAGGCATGTTAAAGTCTGTTCCTGTGTGTTACTGTTCTCTTCAGTGGGGAGTCTGGGGCCGGGAAGACGGAGAGTACCAAGCTTATTTTGCAGTTTCTCGCCTCTGTCAGCGGCCAGCACTCCTGGATTGAGCAGCAGGTTTTGGAGGCCAATCCCATCTTGGAGGGTGAGGAAAAGCTCGTTCCATCTCCGACAGGCTTCTTGCAGGTTACCTGGCAACAAGATATTAGTGCACAGCTGTTTCCTGCTCGGTGCTCTCTGCCGGTTCCCCTGAAGTGCAGCCTTGGAGGCTTCTGTCCTGCCAAAAAGAGGAATCTGAATGTAAAATCGTTTTTTTCTTACCTGAGGTTGTGGTGGTTGTGGTTTTTGTGCTTCTGTATGCTGGGGAGGGAGCTTTCATGAAAAGAACAAGCTAATAAACTCATTAAGAAAGCTAGCACCGTGATTGGTGTGACCTTTGACTCTCTGGAGATTACAGTGCAGCAGAGAATAGAGAGGAAAACCATGGCAATAATACAAAATGGCCGACACCCCCTCCACAAAGTCATCCTGAACTCGGAGAGCTCTTTCAGCAGCAGGTGTAGGAAATCTGTCCTGGGCACAGCAATTTGGTCGCTTAGCAAACACTAATCCTTTTAGTCACATTTAGCCTGTTACCCAAACAATCATTTTTCTTTTTACTACCCTGAGTACTTCTGTTACTGTTATCCTCATTATTGTGGTTTCATTTCTGCTATTAATAAATAGTATTAATAAAGTATCTATCAGTATTAACAAAGATTTATCCATCTACACACAGCTTTTGGCAATGCGAAGACCATTCGCAACGATAACTCAAGTCGCTTCGGAAAATATATCGACATCCACTTCAACAATCGAGGAGCAATCAAAGGGGCCAAAATCGAACAGTACCTCCTGGAGAAATCCAGGGTGTGTCGACAGGTACAGAGAGAGCCAGCAGACGGCCATGTAACTTAGCAGTAAAGACTGAGCAAGCCTACCGGCGGTTTATTTTCATCCGGTCTTTTCCATTTCTCAATCAACTTTTAAAACGAATTATTCCGTCTATTTGTAAATTCATCAAGTTAAACTATACTTATTCACTATTTTGACGATCACAGGAAGTCACTTTTATAGCTCTGCAGTATTTTGGATGGAGAATACAAGACAGACTTTCTGATGTTGCAATTCTGGGGGCACTGTTATGGTACAGCACTGCCCCTCTTATTTATTAATATTTGATGCATTGTAACAGCCCTGTATGCTGTTCTGGACAAGAAAATCTACTTAAATAATAAACATTTATCTAAAATGCAACAGAGATTAATAGTCTAGAAAAGGTAATTAAGGGGAGACAACTAAGACCGTACAAACACCCAGTGAAGGCTGACATGACTCGCTGTCCTGACCCAGTCAGAGCCCTAACTACAACCCCTCCAGGCATGACTTATACCCAGTGAAGGCTGATGTGACTCGCTGTCCTGACCCAGTCAGAGCCCTAACTACAACCCCTCCAGGCATGACTTATACCCAGTGAAGGCTGATGTGACTCGCTGTCCTGACCCAGTCAGAGCCCTAACTACAACCCCTCCAGGCATGACTTATACCCAGTGAAGGCTGATGTGACTCGCTGTCCTGACCCAGTCAGAGCCCTAACTACAACCCCTCCAGGCATGACTTATACCCAGTGAAGGCTGA
>JAOYSI010006149.1:0-13054 GCA_025775065.1 Hiodon alosoides | reverse complement strand
TTGGGGTTTTCTGCTTCTGATATATTGTCTCCACTTCACTTCCTGTCAGTCTCGCACCAACATATATACACACACACACACACACACACACACACACACACACACACACACACACACACATGCATGCATTTGTACACGCATCTGACTAACAAAGGCAGCTTGAGGGTACTCCTTTCCCCAGAAGTCAGACCAGCAGCTGCGCCTTCTAACGAGGGTGTGAGTTGGTTAAATTTGTGCTGCTTGCCCTAAAACTTGGTCAAAGGCATACTTTAAACAGATTTCTGACTTTTCACAACATCCCGAGTGGCTCAGTCAGTAAAGGTGCTCAAATGAGCACTGACTGAGCCCTATGAGCTGGACTTCGCCACTCTGATTACAGCTCTTGTCATTCATCGATTGTGACTGGGAGAATACAGCAGCACCCCTCTAGGCTGGGGTGAGTATATCGGCAGGGTTTCTCATGCTTTATCACAAAACGAACGTCTCCTGTTCACTTCCTGGGTACCTACAGGCTGGCATTACCATTGAACAGGATGTGCCTCTCCCCCAATCAGCGCTGAACCATTTGTGTGAACTGTGCAACCTGCAGAGTTGGAAAGAGATAGTTGGCTCAAAGGTGACTTGGAGGAGACTAGTCCTACTTCCTCACCCACCCTCAATCATCACAGGATTCATTCACTTGGGTGGAGGGGGATGAGCAGGCCATACTTTTCTTGTGGGGGATTGCAGGCTACACCCTTTGTGGGGAGGCCACACCTGTAGTGCCTTGAGGCTTTCAGCCATTAGCGGATGATCTCTCTGCAGGATCTCAGAAGCTTTCGTTGTTAGCAAATGTTATCTCTACTGGGTCTCAGAAGCTTTCGCCCATTAGCGGATATTCTCTCTACTGGGTCTCACAAGCTTTCGGCCGTTAGCGGATGATCTCTCTGCAGGATCTCAGGAGCTTTCAACCATTAGCGGATGTTCTCTCTGCAGGATCTCAGGAGCTATCGGCCTTTAGCGGATATTCTCTCTGCAGGATCTCAGGAGCTTTCGGCCATTAGCGGATATTCTCTCTACTGGGTCTCACAAGCTTTCGGCCGTTAGCGGATGATCTCTCTGCAGGATCTCAGGAGCTTTCAACCATTAGCGGATGTTCTCTCTGCAGGATCTCAGGAGCTTTCGGCCTATAGCGGATATTCTCTCTGCAGGATCTCAGGAGCTTTCAGGCGTTAGCGGACGTTCTCTCTACAGGGTCTCCGGCGCAACCGGGCGTTAGCGGATGTTCTCTCTGCTGGATTTCACAAGCTTTTGGTGGTTAGCGGATGTTCTCTCTACATAGTCTCCAAAGCCTTCAGGCATTGCTTTACGCCTACGGGAGCCAGGCAGAAAAAAAAAACGTGATAAAACTAATTACTTTTTTCATCTTTTTCTACCTCTGTTTTATAATACTTGTGAAGCATTAAGACTTCATGTGAATTTTGTATAAATCCTAATGAATGTTTAAAATTCTGTAAAGTGAAAATGCTTTCAAAAATAATGAAATGCAAAGTTTCTAAATATAAAACAAATACTATTAACAATAAACAGAATTTTTTTTAAAACAGACACCAAGTTTTGCAGTTTTGCACAGTACTGTATGTTTGTCTGACTGCTGACTGTAAATGTATGCGAGTCTGGATGGATATGGGTTGGAGAGAGATTGTTACAGTGTGTGATTGTGGTTCTCTGAACCAGTAGTCCAGACTCTTGTTTAAGTAATGGCCCATTTCGATGTTCTCGGTTTTGTTTTTGTCAGGGTCTGGGGATTGGGTGAAAACTTCAGCTTTCCCTCTCCCCCTTGATTGCTTTTAAGCCGAAAGCCATTCGTGGAAGCCTGTTAACTGTAGTGCTTGTCAAAAGGTTGACACTGAGCATTTTAGTTGCCAGCTCTCTAGGGGGTGGATTTTAACTGTTTAGTAAGGTTCCTGGGGCCATGTTCTGCGGATAGTGTGCTTCTGGATATTTTGCAGAGGGGACTGATAGGATAGGAGTCCAGAAAATGTTCAAAAAAATATTCTTCTGTAGCTGCAGAATCTGGGAAACTTTTCTCAGCTCCTGTTTGCTGGACGTCTTACACAGCTTTGCCTGTCAAACATGGACCCATCTGTTCAAAAGGACTAAAGTGATTGATCTCCACCCAGGCCCGAATCAACCATTAGTGTCCTAGGGCAGGTTGTTACTTTAGCATTGTGATGTAGACGCAGCTTACAGCGCCCCCCAGTGTGTGGTGGTGAACACCAATGCAAGTTGTGCAGCTAAACTGGCTTGACTACCCCCATAAATAGTGTCTTTTATTTCAGGAGCTAGTTTATGCATTAGTGTTTCTCAGAGCCCTATGTTATTCTCAATAATTTCACCTCTTTGTAATCTCTGGTGTATTTCTCACTTATTGCTTCCACCTACAAATGACCCTTCTGAGAAGTCTGTCCTGCTTCCTCAGGGTCTACACACATGGTTCTGCTGTAACACATATGGTGGTTCTTGTCCTTAAACAGACCTGTATTTGTTATCCTCCTGTGCTTGCAGACGATACTTACCTGTTCTTCGAGGTTTTCCTGCAAAGTACATCTATGACCCCTGGAATGCTCCAGACTCGGTGCAGGCAGCCGCCAAATGCATAGTGGGAATCCACTACCCCCGGCCCATGGTGAACCACGCAGAGGCCAGCCGGCTTAACATCGAGAGGATGAAGCAGATCTACCAGCAGCTCTCGCGCTACCGAGGACTGGGTGAGAGCCATGAAACACCATGTAAACCAGTATAGTATACCCCTGAATGCAATCATCAGCATGCCCAGTTATAATGAAGAATGTCTTGGGCCTAGTTATGTTCAGCTCTTTAGCAAAATGAAGCTCCTCCCTCCTCCCCATTCAGATCCCTGCTATGACGCTGCATCTATCCTGATAGGTCTGCTGGCTTCAGTACCGTCCAATCACAGTGGGAACGGGGGCGGGGCTACCATGGTGTACTCTCCTGGAGGGGAGCGGGAGCAGCAGCAGCAGCAGCAGCAGGGCGGGACCACTATGGCCCAAGATGAAAACCTCAGCTTCTCCGACCCACCCAGAGCAACATACCCACAGTGCACCCCGGGGAACCCTGTTGCCAGCGGAAATGGGAATGGACTTCAGCTAAACTTCAACAGCAAGGAGCAGTCCAGCACTAGTGCCATTCAGCAGCAGGGTAAGCCAGTTTTATCTAATTTCTTGCCATTTCTTACAGTTTTGCATCCCAGCAGTGGTTTGAGTTCCAGGTCTTTAGTCTCAATTCTTGCTACTGTAAAACCCTCACCAAGTGTTCACGGGTTATTCCCTGCATCCGTTCTATAACTCTCAGGGTACCATTCTGTGTCGGACCCAGGGCAGGGAATCGCCAGCCATCGGCTCTACCAAGCCAACAGCTCGCATGAGTTTGCCGTGCCGCAGCAACCAGGTACCAGGGGCTGTAGTGTAGGATCCATTGCAAGGCTTCTCTTGTGTATAGACTTGCATCAAGGTCGGCATATAACATCATCTTGTGTAGACATTCTGTAGCTAATCTAGCATTACTGATTACTGACCTTCCTGCGCTCCCACCTACAGTGATGTGCAATTTGGAGTGAGAAAGGGCTGAGGGAAGATGGATTGGGGAGGGGAATGGTATTGGGGCCAGGAAGATACTGCCATGGGGCTTACACTGTGCCGTCCTGCAGGCCGCGCGGGGAGCTGCTGGGGAAAGAGGGAGCGGGAGTCAGAGCGCGAAGCCAGCGGCGACGATGATGCACAGCTGTCATCACACAAGGTGCAGCGGCAGAGTGCAGAGGTCAGTCAGGGGGGAGCTGGAGACCAGGAGCGACACACCAACACACCCATTTATCCCAGGTCAGATGGGGCTGTTCCACTAATATCCATCCTTTGCTTGCCTTTCAGAAGACCTAGGAAGACAACATTGTGTCTTACTGGATCCAAGAATCTTCTAAAAAGATCTGCTTTTCAATACTTTTTCCTAAAAAAAAATGTATCATTTGATAGTTTTTTGAGGGGAAAAGTTTTCTGGCCCTATTTAAATTGGAACTTGAAATGAAAAAGCAAATGGTAGACTTCCTTTAGTAGTTGTGTTTGAGGTGAAAATGTGACACAACTAAGCTTTCGGGCCCGGGGTGAAAAGCCAACACCTGAATGCGCCTCTGTGCCATCATAGAGGGAGGGGCAAACGAGATATTGTCCTTTTGTCTCCCTCTCATGGCCGGTTCGTGAAGATCAAACAATATAGACTGTTTTTCTTAACTTTGCTTTTAAGTGAGAACATAACATTAGATCCCAACTTCCCCTGCCAAACAGGACGTTTCTGTGAAACGCACTATTTTTAAGTTCACATGTTTGAGGAACCTCTTCTGACCCTTTTAAAGAAGACTTTGAATGTGACTGCCCCTAAGGGGTCATATTCTGTTATTCAACGTGTCCCGGTTTTTTTGTATTTAAAGATAAAAATTTCTACATAAATGCATATATTTTAATACTGTGTATGTTTGTGACTTCATAAATCAGTGGGTAGGTTGCTTTTTTTGTTCTATACAGATCGCAAGGTTATGACAAAAGAGAAACCCAACGTGGCTGTGGGATGTTAAACCCTGTAGGTTTCTGTGGGGTTATCCCGTTGGAACTGTGTCAGGAGGCTGTGATTCAGAAGAGTCCTCTCCTAGTACGTTGTGTAACAAGTTTCCATTTCTGCATGTCCTGATTTCAAGATCACCCATGCTGGAAAAGAGGTCATAAGAAGCTGAGGATGTATGAGCTTTGACACGATTATGCTCAGGAGGCCTCAAACATCGGCAAATAACATTTATGCCATGTCAGAAATGGTCTTTAGTGTTTGGACTAGGCTGTTTGAGTTTCATCTAATGGTTTTTTTTTTTTTTTGGGTAGCAGGAATGAGCTTGGAGGAGCACGTTGGCGCAGCTCAGTTCTGCCTGATTCAATTAGTCCCTGTCTCACCCCACCCAAACTTAGTCACACATTTTCACCTTCAAGCTTGATGCCTCATTTGTATTATTACTAAGCTGAACTGTGTCTTTATATGCCATTCTGACCTCAGCCAAATGGATATTCATTAGATTTACTATGCGTGTGATTGGCAAAGTCCTCAGAATTTTTATAAAAGTTTTAATACAAGGAAAAGAAAATGTGGACTAATGATAAGGTAATGGGAACAAGATGAAAGTATAGAGAGAAATAACTGTAAATATTAGTTCAGTCTGTCTCATTCAGACTACTTTTATGTCAAAAACCATCTAGGTAGCACAGCATCTGTTCGTTTTTATGTTTCTATTGACATCAAAAACTAAATATTCCTCGTTTCAAATTGATCTCAATGGTGCCTCGGAAGTGGAATCAAAGGGCAAGAATCACCCTCCCTTAAATTTGTACAATATTCGTGTAAACTTTCTGTTCAGTTTGCTCATTTTCAGTAAAAGGCTTCGCTTCTGTTTTTATAGTGACAAACAGTTTTCGTTAGGGGCCTTGCATGGCACAGCGACAGGTTCTTTATGGACAATGCTCTAATAATCAGCATTGACAGGATTTGGTTGATACTCAAATCTAAAAAAAAAAAAAATCTGTTTAATATTTAAGTTTTGAGGGGAAATCCCAAGTCATAAAGTAAAGAGTAAATATCGTTTGTCCTGCCCTTATTGAAGTTATTACTACTAAATCTATGGTTTCATAATGTTAACTGAGGGGGATATCAATATTAAATATTACATTTCTCCTCTGATGTAGTCAAGAAAAAAGGTTTTAAAAAGTTGACTGGATGCTATTAGAAAAAACTGGGGACTAAGTAAAGAGATGAACAAATATCCCCAAAAATGCACCGATGATTTAAAAATGGAAGGTATCTAGTCTTCCCATAGTTACTGCCCCTTGACATCTAAATTGTTATTGACTGTATTTATACAGGGACATTGGTTGGCATTAGCGGGGTGGGGGCGGCTGGGGCTAGGGGTGTACTGTCGGTCTGTTTCTGTGTTGTGTTTCGTAGAGGTCTACCTGCTGGGTTATTGAAGCTATACATTGCTATTGTAGTTTTGTATATAAATAAAAGAAAATGTAAAAATATTATACTCTGTCAATAGATGTATTCTCTCTCTGCCTTAGTCTGTTACTGGACGTACCTGGGCAGGATGGAGATACAAGAATAAAGTTGTTGCAACAGTTTAGTCATTCGATTTGATCTTTTTTTTAAACTACTGGGTGAGCACTGTTTGAATTCTTCTAATACTTGTTTTACACAAGGGATGTGCCTCATTTATGAAATCTGTAATGCGTAAAAGTAGGGTTATTTGTCAGTAACAGGAAGTCATGGTGGGTTAACTAAGTCGGGCTTTAGCATCAAGCTTACGCCATGTCAAAAAAACTGACCTCGTCACATGTCAGCCATCAATAAAATTTTGCTATACTGGACATACAAAAGACACCTATTCTACAGTAATGTTAAATAAAAACAAGACCCCTCCCCTGGTATGAAGTTTAGCTTGATATCCCCATCTGTGCTGACTTGTTCAACCCACTGGGGGCAGTTACAGCAACATTTCAAAAAGTAAAGTTTCCATTAAGTGGAATAACCATTTTAACTCGGATGAGCAGAAATTTGGTTTTGTTGCTTGGTAACCTAAACCACCGCACACCTCCACCCTCACGCAAACTGGTTTGTTTATATGCTTTGCAATAATTTGGCTCACTTTTTGTTAAAAATGAAACCAGTTTATTTTCAGTAACTTGCAGGGAGCAAACTATTCTCTTAAGTACACAAATATAGGTTTTACACTGTCCATTGATTTACAGTGATCTGTGATCAGTAGTCTTAACTACAGTCATCCTCTTGGAGCCCCATGAAGCAGCACTTAAACTTGTGTGGTAGGAATACAAAACTGGGACTTCAGAGTGGGTCCCATATTTTCTGAAAGATAACCACTAAGGTTTTTTTTTTCCACCTTAGTGGTGAAAAAGCATCTTCGTTCATCACCACAAATCCTACCAACACACAGGTGAGTATGTATGACTAGTATGTGCTCATTTGCAGGAGCCTAGAGAAGCCCTGATGACTTATCCACCGCCCTGCCATTTGTGCGCTGCCAAAATCCTCTGTCACATTCGGATTTGAACCAGCGAACTTCAACTCATAGCACTCATTGCTCACTTGGACAAGCGACTTAACCAACTCGGGAAACCTTATATCCACTCCACACATCCACAAACAAAACTATTGGTTATATTTAATATTTTATTAATTAGTCATTACAAATGTAAGATGTCCCAGCAGCCCTTGTGTCAACATCCTTGACAGGGCTTACCGTCAATTAGCAAAAACCAAAAAATGTTGCATTGCGGTGCATTCTATAAATAGAGATGACTACACACAAAACAAAAACAAACGGGCAGACAGGGTCAGACACAATCAGCCCTTCAGGGGCCTGCTTCAATAGCAGAGCTATTTGAGTGGGAATTGTACCCCCATCCACAATTTAAATATATTTTCATAATAAAATATATTTTGAAATACCCATACCTGAATAAGGAACAGCACAGGCCATAAATCCAATCCCGATACTCCAACATCTGCTATGAAATTCTACACAAGGCACGCACCAAGGTTTGATACGAGCATTGTGAGCAGCCAGAACAAAAAAACACTGTAGGATTCGATTTCGCTGGAATGTAGTAAATTTTGTGTGCTACCCTGTCCACCCCTACAAACAACCATAACTAAAGGTGGGGAAAAACAAAAAAACAAAAACACATACACGAGGCACGCGGAGCAAGGTTTAACATCTGCTTCCTTTCCTTACGGCAACATTTTTAGTCTCTCCCTTCATGGCTCAAGGGTGGCAAGAGATCAGAGGAGTCCTACTCTGCTTTGTCCTTGGCCTTTTTCGTGAACGGGACCTTGCTACCCACTGTGGACACGCCCCCTGTCACAGCAGCCACGCCTCCCTTCACCAACCCTACACCCACTGCAGGAACAGACGTCACAGCCGACTTGGTTATCTCCAGGCTCTTGCCACCCAGCCAGGCCACACCGCCTGCTGTGGCGCCCAGTACCCCCTTGGTGGCACTGAAAAGCCCCCCAGTCACTCTCCAGATGACTCCAGGCTCAGTGGTGGGGTGCTCTTTCCCATCATCTACAGATGAAAAGAAAATAGACAGTCAGCCCGGTCATCTACTTCAACAAACAGTCCGGCAGACTGTTAGAGCCAGGGTATTCATTCCTCAACAACAATACTAGTACTTTTCAGCAACAGCATGAGAACGCACACAAACTGACCCTGAAATAATTCAAATGTATAATCCTTACAACTAAATTACCAGCATACTGAAAGGGTGAATCACAATAATAAAGAATAGAAAACTGAGAACCTCCACTGAAACTACCTTAAAAAACATGCTGTGAGTGACAAAGAATGTATCAAATTAAATGAGTGGTTAAAAGAAGCTCAATATTTCAGTACTGTACATCTGAGGCCTTCCAGCACTCATTCAAAGCATTGAGGTCTGAGGTTACCGCATGTTGGAGACATGCCTAGAAAACAACTCTCTCAGGCAGTTCAAGTGGGCATTTATACACAGGTTGACCCTTGGTAACTGATATTAGGAGTTAGCACAGCACCAAGAGGTGAAATAATTCATCATCATTTATCAAAAACAGTCAGAAACGAACACTGGCTAAGTTGTGCATAAACTAATCAAGACACCTGGCAACTGCTATGTTGTAGGTGGAGAGGCGCACTACTTCTATGCTAGACATCTTTTCATGGCCCTTCCAACCAACCCCCTAGACCCAGGGAAGCTAATCCTGCAGAGAGTTAGTGAGTAAACCTGGAAAAATGTAATGTGTGCAGGACAACTTATTCATTTTTAACTGACCGTGTGAATTGAAAGCCTGAAATAATGGTGCGACATTCCTACAGTTCCAGAGACTCGCCTTAGTTAACAAGGAGGCTGACATTTACCAAGAAATTCCAAATGGCATTTCCCCTTTTTGTTCTACTACCGATTCTTACCATTTCAACCATACAACCCATAGGTGGCACTCGTTCACTTCAAAGCGTTATTTTAAAAAAAGGGATAACTACCTCCAGTGGCCGAAGTTTCTGGCTTCCTCTCCTCGTAAGGGCTCTTGGGCGGGGTATCACAATTGACGTCCTGACACAAAACAAGAGGCAACTCAATAATATTTTGATTACGTTATAATAATAAAAATATTTTATGACCGTTGATGTGTCAAAATGTCTTCATTGACATGCACAAAATAGTCTTTACAGAAACACTCGTGCGCAACTTGAGGCAAAACGAGTAAAAACATACAATACACCAAGTCTAAATACCTATAAGCCCATATAAACAGCGTTAAACTGCCCTGATTTTGTTTCACGTTTGTCATAAAGTACTGATGGAATGGTCACTCCTGTTGTGGCGTAAACAACAGTTGACTTTCATGTCAGCAAAAATGTGTGTTCATATTTCTTTGTTGCTGCTGGATTACGAGGTATATATACCAACTCGGAAATATAATCTACAGTAAAAAAAAAAACACAGAAGTAATAGAGTTCAATTATCCGGGGATCATTGGTGGTTCCATAATCATTTCATATAAGCCTTTAAGCGCTCATTCTTATATGAACAACTTTGGGTACCAGTTGTTGCTATAGGTCTCACAAGGAACAAGGACGAAAGCTGAAATCGTCTACGATACAAGATGAACTGTGTAAAACGTCTTGAGGCAATAGGTAAACCTAAAATATAATGAGCATTCATGAGTCTTCCAAAAGTGATTGCAAAACGTAACTAAAACACACACACACACACACACACACACACACACACACACACACACACACTTAAAAACGTAACCGTATAATCCAACAGTACTTAGACTTAAAACAATTTTGGGTTAGGGTTAATTTTTAATTATCTAAAAACTTTAAGGTCGGTATAAAAATGGTTAATCTGTCAATCGACTTGCAATACACCTTATTAGTTTACAAAGGAACCTCGGTGCCGATGTTTATGGTCTGTTATTTAAGCTTCTGACTAATACCGTCAAAAACAAGTCATAATACAACGAGCGGCCTCAAGGGTCTCGCGTTACTCACGATCTATCAGTACTAACAAAACAGCATCATAACAAGGACTGAGTTAAACTGCAGGGATAAAATCCATCCGACAAAATACACAGGTAACGCACTGCCTACGTTTTAATTTATCCAACTTCACATACATGCACTAACGGCTATCCCTCCTGCCATCCAAAGGACTAAAGCTGCCCAGCTATTAACTATCTTAATGAAACACTAATTATGCAATATGTATCCCAAGTGTCTAATATAAAGTCCACAGTCTCGTCAGACAAGAATAACAATCATAAACTTTCTTCACAGGGTTTATTTTATTTTTTTGGTCATGTGTTATTTCATTTGGAAAACTCAATAGTTTAAGCGCTTTGTAACGATTCAAGGGGGGGAAACGTAGTAACAAAAATGGGACTGATGTATTATTATGAATAATCAAACAATATAAAACACGAATGGGAGGAAGAAACAAAAAAACAATACGTTGAAAGACATCAAGGGTTTAATAACGAAGCGCTTACCTTCACCATTGTTTCCAGCACTTTCCGTGTAGCTAAAAAAGACTCCTAAAAACACACCTGGGGAGAGTCGAGAGCCGCGCACGTCTCCTTGGAATAACGCTATGGTTAACCACCAAAAAGGCTAGTGACTAAAGAAAACAGTTCTAGACAGAAGCAACGCATTTGACGTGTACGAAAATGTTAGAACATAATCCTACTTTCGCATAAGACATTCATGTCATACTGCGCACGTCTTCAAACTTCTTCCAAGCATCAGTGTATTTTGGTCTTTTCTGCCTACGTGGCGCTGCTACCAATATTCTCTTTTCTCTCTCTCTCCGGATCTTGCGTCATCTGAAACACGGAGAAAATATTTTTCACCGTTATAGCTGCAAATGCCTGGTGCTCGATATATTTGTGTCAAATGGCCATAAACGAATGACTCTAGTGAGGTTTCAGTTCACTACACTCTAGAGGTTCTTTTAACTTTAATTTCCACGTTGGAACGATTCTGGTTTATAATTGGTCTAGCGAAAAAGGAAACACTTCGACCATTTTAAAATGTTGCAAAATAACTATTTGTCTTAAATAATCTTTTAGTTTACAGTCTCGTTCACCAATCAGTATAACTGACTTTACAGTTGTTTGCGTAACTAATGTTGTCGATTAATACGTATCTAGATAAATACATATATAGATATAGGTTGACATACCATGTCCTTAATATTTTATATATGTTAGATTCGATGCATTCGACTGTTTATTTTGACGGAATAAGTAATTGTACATTCTAGTATTTCTAAATCTATGCAAATATGTAGCCAAGTGAATTAATTACTTAATATATAGTAGTAACTACAAGTAGGTCTACTCATCCTGGTAAGTGTTCTCTTCCACTAGGGCGTACTTTTATTCTATAGAAAGAGATTAGACGATCAGTTTAGTAGAAAAATACATATTCAATTGGTCCTTTTATGGGTCTTCAGAGGAGTTAATCTATTGCTGCCTCCCAGAAGTAAACAACATTTTACGGCTTTCTTAATTACTCATTAACCATGAACCATGAGAAAACCTTCAAACTATAATTCTTCTTAACAAATAAATTCAGAGGTAGGACTTTCAGTCTTACTCAGGCTCTCATTCCAATGGGCCCAGTAACCTGCCACCCAGAATAAATATCAAATACGAACTCTGGGTTCCTATTGAGAGTCAAGGAGTGGTCGTTACGGAACTAATCTTTACAACAAACCTTTGCCTTTCTGGTTAATCGACTAATCACCTTGCCTGACAAGTCTTCAGTTCTGAAATCCTTACTCTGAATCGACTCCTTAGTGGAAGTCCAAATTTCATGGGTAACAGTAACGAGTTCGAGTTCATCATGCTTTACCCACATTTTTACAGGGGTTAATTGGTTAGGACGGGGATCGTCACAATTTAAAGTTGCCGTCTTTCCTTAAGTAATGCCATGGTTAAATTAACAAGACTGTTAAAAATGTATAGCCTGCAGGCAATAAGAACATTAACAAACACGTGCAGTAACCACTAATACAGAAGATAGATACAGTTCCACTTCTGACCAGCGGGTGGCAGGATGCCGTCAATCAAGAAGAATCTGATTCTGCTGGGTTTCTTCTGCATTGTGTTTGTGAATAATATCAATTTACTGATATTTTTTGGCTGTAAAAAATATTTAGCTGTGGCTTCCCATGTGGCTCAGTTGAATAAAGGCACTTGCCCAAGAACTGAACAGGGTTTCAGGACTGAGGCATGAGGTATTTTCGGAAGAGGTACGTTTTCAGTTTCCTTGTGAAGGTGGTGTAGACCTCACATCGTCTGATGTCCTCAGGAAGGGTGTTCCACCATGTAGGTACAAGTACTGAGAAGAGTTGCCCAGACGATGTTCGTATCCATAGTGGAAGGACCACTAGGTGTCTGGCAGTGGAGGATCATAAGCATCTAGCGGGGTTGTACGCTGAGATTAGCGTGCCGAGGTAGCCAGGAGCTGAACCTGAGGTAGCTTGATGAGTGAGGGTGAGGATCTTGTGGTGGACTCAAGTAGCAACAGGGACCCAGTGGAGTTTGATGCGGAGGGGGGTGGCATGAGTGAACTTCCTGATTGAAGATCATCAGCGATGTTCTGAATTAGCTGGAGAGGCCGATGAAGCTGGCAGGCCAGCCAGAACAGTACTGGCAAGAGGGGGATGTCCCCTCCCGTTTTGAGTATGAATCACATGTGAAAGTGGCTGTATGAACATGGGTAAAAGTGAAAGGCTGTTGAACATGGAAAGGCTGTATGAACATCGGCAAGAGTGGCTGTATAAACATGTTTGACAGAGAAAGGCTGTATGAACATGGGTGAGAGAGAAAGACTGTAGGAACATGGATGAGGGTGAGAGGCTGTATGATTACTGGTGCGAGTGAGATGCTGTATGAA
>JAOYSI010006147.1:0-11135 GCA_025775065.1 Hiodon alosoides | reverse complement strand
AGACCCTGCAGATTTCCCTCTCACTGATGACTCAGCACCACAGGCTCATGTCCATGCAATGTGGAGACCCTGCAGATTTCCCTCTCCCTGATGACTCAGCCCCACAGGCTCATGTCAATGCAATGTGGAGACCCTGCAGATTTCCCTATCCCTGATGATTCAGACACAGGATATATTATTTTATTATAATATACAACGTAATTAGCAATAACACAATATAATATTAATAATAATAATAATAATAATCAAAATAATAATAATGATGATGATGATGATATATACATCCTAATCAATTCCCACCGGTTTATTGACCCTGTTGTAATTGGGCGATTTTTAACATTTTAACTTGAAAAAAAAAAAAAATCAAAAGTTTTTCTGTTTGTGAACAGGGGATACATATGGGTGAAAAACTACAGGACAGTAGGGCTTTAACTTTTCTGTTTGTTGGTGATTTTTTATCTGTTTGGACTATAGTAGCCTATTCATAAAGCTGAATGGTGGTAACATCCTCTATACTTGTACCTGCACCACCTCAAATTCCAACAAATATCTATTATTAAATTTAGCAAATGTGAAAGTTTTTGAAAAGGGCCATTTTAATCTTTCGTCTTCGCTAAAATTCACTTAGCTTTCAGCCAATTGGTAAACAGACTCAAAAAAAAAATGTCCGGTCTTTGTTGCTTAGCAACAGCAGTGTAAGACTGGTCTTACAGAGGACCTGGAAAGTTTAGCTTCCTGCAGCAGACGCTCTCTTACGTTAGACCAATTTAGCTGAAATTAAGCCTCAGATTAAGCAAGCAGACTTAAATTAAGCTATTTTGGTACAACTGGCCCCTGGGCTCTAAACCCGTTGAGTCCAAACGTCTCCACAGTAGCTGCTCTTACTGTTTTGACGGCTTTCCAGCCAGATCTGATGAACGTAGTTTAGAAGTAGATTGTACAGTAAATAACACAGACAGAGTTCCATGGCTGTGCTTTTTAGACATTGAGACTATGTTGTCAAGAAGATGTAATGCTTTTGTTTTTCATAAAAATCTCTTCTATAACAACCTGAGCTTGAACCTCTTCTTTTCCCCCTCACAGGTACTTAGGGTTGACCATTTTTTTATTGCTTTAGTTTAGAATGGAGAACCTCCGCCAGGCCCACTTTCGCCTTCTGAAAACCCTCTTTCATCCCGTTTCAGAAGCTGCTGGTCTTACGGAAAAGCCTGCAGGCTCTGATTTACCCCATTTCCTCCACCACTCCGCACCTGTTCGAGGTGTGGACAGCGACCACTCCCGCATACTGCCACGAGTGTGACGGCCTGCTTTGGGGCATTGCCCGGCAGGGCATGCGCTGTGCTGAGTGCGGGGTCAAGTGTCACGAGAAGTGCCAGGACCTCCTGAACGCCGACTGCCTGCAGCGTGAGTGGGGTCCTACCTGTCAGTCTCCTGTGGGTGGGAGTATTCCCCACAGCGTGGGTGGGGTCCTTTCTGTCAGTCTTTTATGGGTGGGAGTATTCCCTACAGCATGGGTGGGGTCCTGCCTGTCAGTCTCCTGTGGGTGGGAATATTCCCTACAGCGTGGGTGGGGTCCTGCCTGTCAGTCTCCTATGGGTGGGAGTATTCCCTACAGCATGGGTGGGGTTCTGTCTAGCCCAGTAGGTCATTAAATGTCTCAGCCTCTTTGTGACACTCATTAACCCTCTAGTTAAAGATGAGACTATTTTCTCTGCAGGCGCTGTAGAGAAGAGCTCCAAGCACGGAGCGGAGGACAAAACACAGAACATCATCTTGGCCATGAAGGACAGGATGAAGATCCGTGAGAAGAACAAACCTGAGGTCTTCCAGGTCATCCAGGAGATGTTCCAGATCTCCAAGGAGGATTTTGCTGCTCACCTTAAGACTGCCAAGCAAGCGGTGCTGGAAGGGACATCAAAGTGGTCTGCCAAAATAACCATTACAGGTAGACTCGCCTGTTTGCCAGAACCTAGTCGTCCAGCCTGTGTATCTGACTCCTCCCCAAGCCACATTGGTCCTCGAGAGGAGACAACAGCCGGGGATGTTCTTTCTTCTCCTTTATTATTAGCTTGCCTAGCCTGAATCCACTGCAGCCACCTTATCGGTCCACCCTTGTTCTTCAGAGCCCCTCCCCCTACTTTGGCAGACCATGCCTCTGGCTTTGTTATTGTATGCCCTGATTTCAGGAATATGAAGTTCACCAATCATGGTCCAACCGTAGTGGAAACCTGCCAATAGCGGAACGCTGTCTGTATAAATAATTTAAGGTTTCACTCATTCATGTTTAATGCTTGGTGCCCTCTCCCTGTTTACAGCTCTGTCACATGCTTTTGGAAAAGGTTCCCCTCCTAACTCACTCACCCAGATTCGGGTTTAGCAACACCTGCCGAATAAACAAAGGGGCAGTAAAGTTATTTAATATTTTACTTGACTGAGTTTGTTTGTGGCAGTTTGTTGTCTAATAGCTTTGTTGTGTTGACTCTCCCTTGTACCCCTCAGTACTGTGCGCCCAGGGCTTGCAGGCCAAAGACAAGACAGGGTCCAGTGACCCCTACGTGACCGTACAGGTGGGCAAGACCAGGCGCAGGACCAAAACCATCTTTGGCAATCTTAACCCCGTCTGGGATGAGAAGTTCTTCTTGTGAGTATAAGGAGGAACTGGGTTGTTCAACTGTCCAAACACTGCTGGAATGAGGAATGACTTGTCCCAGTAATCCCAGTGACACATTAGAGCACTGAGGAGTGACTGTGAGGAGTGACTGCAAAGAGTGACTGTGAGGAGTAACTGAGGGGAGTGATTGGAGAAAGTGTCCCAGTCCCAAATCGTGTACCAGTACCAGAGTTACACCTCTATCTCCTTTTTGTGTATGTGTATGTGTGCATCTCCGTATCGTTACCATTTTACCCCTCCCACACTCTCACCTCCA
The DNA here is from genome assembly GCA_025775065.1 of Hiodon alosoides. Taxonomy (NCBI): domain Eukaryota; kingdom Metazoa; phylum Chordata; class Actinopteri; order Hiodontiformes; family Hiodontidae; genus Hiodon; species Hiodon alosoides. The sequence continues at coordinate 8,208 of JAOYSI010006147.1, read as the reverse complement.
CGTTGTCTTCCCGATGTACTGTTGATTTTCAAATCAGAGCTATCATAACAGGAATGTGTGTGGACAGGAATCACAGACCACAGGCTACATTTAACACCATGGCACTGTTATCCACAAACATCAGACTGATGGTGATGATTATTTTTTGGTTGCAAAACATTTGCTGGTCTTTCCGCATTGAAAACGTATCTGATACAATGAGGAACTGATAAGGTTTCTCTTCAGTTCTGCTGCTGAAGGTGCTCCAGGGAAACAGAGCTGCAATGTCACACACAGGCTCCCAGGCTCCTTGAATTAAACTGACGCTCTTAATAAATACGAACAATGTGCTTTTTCCTCTTCTCTGAGTGTTTCCTCCGAGCTGAATTGTTTTGCTAGAAAAGAGAAGGAGTGATTTGAAGATGCCCACACCCCCACCTTCACTGTACCCACTCCCAGCTCCCTGAGCCGGATATGAAGTCTTTGGCAATTTTGCACACGTCCCTGCCCAACGGAAAGCATGTTGGTTTAGAAAAGCATGTGACATGGATACTGAGATATACTGGAGGCTCTAAATCCCCCCCAGCAGAATGGGAGTTTATATTGATGGAAGAGAGAGTGTGAGACCATCTGTGGCCTTGTGAATCCACAGTGAATTGACCCTCCCCCCTCTCATCCCTGGAGGGGGCATATTGGAGCTCATACCCCTGCTATCGGAGACCCATTCTTCAATTGAAAAAAGACACTCATCTGCTCTGGTGAACGGGCTAGTTTTAACTGGGGAACAGGCAAGTTTTAACACACATGTAAATTATACCCTAGACAGTGCTTTGTGACTGTTTTACTGGCTGGTGGACACGGTACCCAGGATTAACTATTCCAGTGTATTTTGAAGGTGCTGTGTAGTATTGATCTTGCAGGTAGGTTGACCCCCTGCCTTTGTTAAACAGTTACAGAAGAATCCTTACACTCTCACTCCCATGCTGTATTGCTGTGATGTCACAGCCATGCTGACAAACTGTTCAATATCACCTGGGGAGAAAGGACCTGGAATAGCGGAAAAGCTAAAGCTAGTGCACAGCCCCAGGGCATCTTGGCTCTGCATGTCTCTCGGTTGTGGAGTAAAAATTCGATTTTTGTGAGACTTTGATATGGAGGTCAGTGAAGTGGAAAAGGCTCCACTGAAAATGACCTGTCTAACTAGCACCAGTGGGTAATTTTAACTCCTTAGGGAGCTCCACTGAGGCTGTGTGTGCTGGCTGGGTGACACTAAGGCTGTGTGTGAGGTTGTGGTTCAGCTTATTTATTTGAAAGTATATGTGCTTGCTGCATGGCTGCATTGAACTCTCTCAAACAAAAAAAAGACAATTCACCGACGTTCACAACATCACAAACATGACTCTTAAACACTCAAACCCTTGTGGCTCCTTCTGTGGGCCGTACCTGCCTGACTGACTGGGGCTGTGTCCACCCTTCCCCTGTGTTTCAGCGAGTGCCACAATGCCACAGACAGAATCAAGGTCAGGGTCTGGGATGAGGACGATGACATCAAGTCCCGGGTCAAGCAGCACTTCAAGAAAGAGTCAGACGATTTCCTTGGGCAGACCGTGATCGAAGTGCGGACTCTGAGTGGGGAGATGGACGTGTGGTACAACCTAGGTGCGTTTCCACACATTGAATGGGGAGGTTACCACATCAACACTCTGCCTCTGTCCAAATTTAATCCATTGTTAATTTAAGGGTGGTTAGGGTTGGTTTGGTTAGTGTAGCTTTCTGTAAGTTTGTGTAGGGTTTGTGTAGGGTCTCTCTAATCCTTTGCCCTGAGGGAATGTGTCAAACCTTCTTCACCCTCAGTCTCCATGTTTGATGTCTGACGGAATGTGTCGAACAAGCTACACCCTCAGACTCCATGTTTGAATCTGCAGGAATGTTATTCTCTGGTCACAGAGCTGAGAGGCAGTTTAGGTTGTCAACTTTACAGCCAAAAATGTCATGCTATTCATTAAGGAGCGTTTGTTATTGCCTTTCTCTATGGGCTAACATGTCAATTAAATACTTCTCTCTGGTCGCATTACTTGAGAGCTGAATGAAGAATAATGAGCTCATCTCTCCAGATGTTTTGTGTTGTGGTTGGGCGTATAACTGCGTGGGGGGGTGGCAGGATTAATTTCCTTCTGGGTGCTATCGTGTTAGAGACGTGCAGCTCTGAGGTTCATATTAGAATAAAGACATCCCATGGAAATAACGTTGGAAAAGCAAAGCACTGTTCTTCCGGTGTGATGTTCACCCGGTGTGACGTTCTCCCGGTGTGAGGTTCTCCTGGTGTGACTTTCGCCTGGTGTGATGTTCTCCTTGTCCAACGTTCACCTTGTCCGGCGTTCACCTGGTGTCACGTTCTCCTGGTGTGACGATCTCCTTGTGTGTCATTGCGATATTATGATGTTGTATGTATGCTATTTTCTCTAATGTGATTCCGTTGTGCTGTTGTTTCATTAATGACCCTGCAGAAAAGAGAACAGATAAGTCAGCTGTTTCAGGCGCCATCAGGCTGAAGATTAATGTAGAAATGGAGGGAGAGGAGAAAGCAGCCCCACCCCACGGACAGTACACCTGTTTACATGAGGTGCGTATAGCACACCTGCTTACACGTGGTGCATACGGCCTCCCTGCCTCTATTAAAGCCTCAAGAGGATTATTGGCTGTCATCTTGTCAGCCATCTCAAGGTTGAGTATTCTGGACAATTGTTTTTTTTGGTTCTTGGCAGAACCTATTTCATTACCTAACTGAGGTCCAGAATGGTGGGATAGTGCAGATTCCCCAAGTGAGTGGCGACGAGGCATGGAAGGTCTACTTTGATGACATCTCTCAGGAGATCGTTGATGAGTTTGCCATGCGGTTTGGAGTGGAGTTCATATACCAGGCGATGACGTGAGTAGTAATGGTCATTTCAAATTCTATTTGCACAAAAGCACTTGTTGTTAGTTTTTTCGTAAGGATTCAGCTAAAAATTGCATAATTGGTCTCCCGAGCGGCTCAATAGATAAATGCCTCTGAACTTGATTTTTCAGGGTGGAATCCAGCTCTATGACATGTGTATATGTCTGCATCAGTACTTCTGAACCTATACATATTTGAGGATGCTTTTGGTCAATTTTTAACAACAAAATTGTTTGGATTTATTTTATGATAAAAAAAATTAGTGAGACAGAAGAACTGGCAGCTCTGGGTGTAAATACCCAGCTCGGCAATGCACAGATCATTACATTTTGAGGCGAATGTCAAAATGCACCTCAAATCTAAATCAGGGATGAAAAAGGTGACACAGTGGAAGAAGGATGTTATGATTCAATTTGTGACCAAGTTTAATTAGCACCAACAACCCCCAAGATTAATGATACGTCGAAAAAGAAGATCTGAAACAATGAGACGATGCTGGTGGAAAGCCGTTACTAGGCAACAGCAAATCTGCAGGCTCCGAACTGGAGCCATGTGGTCTGATTGGCTTAGGGAAGAGCACCTCCATAGGGGGCCGAGACCACTGGCTCCTCACTCCTTCACTGGCAGGGGGGCGGGACCTTTGGTAAAAATCACTCCATTTAACAATAGTTTAGGACAGTGTGAAAGAATGGCAGAGAGTTAGGTCACACTGCAGAGGAGTGTTGCTAGCATATGGAAACACCACACCACCACCCCGTGTACAGCAGTCCTGAACGATAATGTAACATGTAAATAATACCATCTTTATTAAAATCTAGAAGTGGCTGGTATGCAGGAATTCGCTTCTGACAAATGCGTTACGTTCACCCTAATGAACGTAATTGACTTAAATTTTAACACCAGCCACCCCGGTGATGGTTTAAACAATAACAAACATCAGTTATTTAAGTACTACTGCGACCCTAAATAGGCTAATTTCAGGACACTCTCCACTTTCAGCATCTCGCTAACTCTCTGAGATGGGAATAAGGTCTGTCAGGGGTCTAGTGGGTCAAGCCACCTGCCCCAGAAACAGAAACTGTTTTTTATTGATTTGTAATAAAGATTGAATAATTGAGCCAAATCACTTATAAACCAATGGGATGTGTTCTGTTCTGGTTGGTTGACTTTCTCTCTCTCTCCCTCTCTCTCTCTCCCTCTCGCTCTCTCTCTCTCCCTCTCTCTCTCCCTCCCTCTCTCTCTCTCTCTCTCTCCCTCTCTCTTTCTCTCTCTCTCTCTCTGTCTTTCTCTCTCGCTCTCTCTCTCTCTGTCTTTCTCTCTCTCTCTGTCTTTCTCTCTCTCTCTCTCTCTATCTCTGTCTTTCTCTCTCTCTCTTTCTCTTTCTCAGCCACTTCTCCTGCCTGTCTTCTAAGTACATGTGCCCAGGTGTTCCAGCGGTCATGAGCAACCTGCTGGCCAACATCAACGCCTACTACGCCCACACCACCACCGCAACCACTAACATCTCCGCCTCTGATCGCTTCGCTGCCTCCAACTTCGGAGTGAGTGTCTGGCCCTCAGCTAGACTCTGGTCGGGTCAATACAAAATGTGGACTGTAGCTGTTCTGAGACCTGCAGTTTAGCTTTAACGTTTTAGCCAAAACCAGGACAGCACTGTGACATCATCTTAGCAAAGCAGAATTTCTACTTGCAACTCATTTGAGCCTTCGTCATCCCTACAGAGAGACAAGTTTGTTAAGCTTTTGGATCAGCTGCACAACTCACTGAGGATCGATCTGTCTAAATACCGGGTATGTATACAAGGGTACCATTTACATGGGTGTAACTCACACTTTATTACACTTTTCATTACACAATTTCTCTGGCTTATTCCAGCAATCATATAAATCTATAACTGGACTTTTATCACAAATCCTGCAGGATTGTTTTAAGACCTGTGCTAAGGACGTAACGGTTTCTAAAAGCACCAGAGTAGATCCGACTAGAACCTACTGTAGTGATAATGTCTTCTGTGGGACCGAATCTGAGTGTCTGTAGAGTGTGTGTACTCCACACTCTCTCCCCCAGGGACAGAACCCCTGTGGTCTCCCCTGTGTTTTTTCTTGAGGCACATTTTTGTAATTGGCATTTGCCTTAAAAATGCCAGACCTCCCTCCAATCCCGCCTTTCTTTTCAACAAAAACTGCTTCAAGTTCAGGCTACAATGTCTCGACTGTTTTGCTGTGTAATTGAGAGTTATGTAACTCACTCAGCAGTACAGCTACAAACCCAGTTATGCAAATATCAGACGATCGCTAAATTCCACACGAGCATAGTGCTCTAAACTGTGTGAACAGAAAGTGAACCGAAACAGGTGAACAGCTTAATTCTAATTTCTTTTCATAGTTACCTCCAGGTGGCCGTCCACACCTAGACAGCGAGAGGGGGCACAGGCACGTTAATTCTGCTGTGTAAAAATGACACAGAGAGACACATGTACAGACACTTTAATCCTGCTGGCTGAAAAGGGTTCAAATATGAATTTGAATTTGAATGAGTTAAAGAGAGGACATGCAGGTAGAAAGAACACAGAGCTGTTGACACTGCTGTTTAATTTTCAGGATAACTTCCCCGCTGGGAACGCTGACCGGCTTCTGGACCTGAAGTCCACAGTGGATCTGCTGACGAGCATCACCTTCTTCCGGATGAAGGTAGGGAGGGGGTCAGCTACATTCAAACAATGAGTGTTTCATCTCAATCCATAATCATTTTGCCAAAAATCCTGTATCCCTGAAAACTGTTCAGTGATGAAAATCATGCATTTCAGTGATGCATAAGAAGTTAATAAGTAATCAAAAATGAAATAAAACTCAGGTACCCTCTTTTAGGGAAAGGAAATGGCCTGGTAATGATTTGTTTGTCAACACGAATGTTATGAATTAACTCCTCCCCGAAGAGCATTCCCTCTGAACAGACCGTTTTTGGGAAAGTGCCCTTTACTTGTCGGGCATCACCACAGCACGAAAAGCCTCCTGCTCTTCATTATGACACATGCAGGCATTTATGGTCAGTCATAAAATCCTCTTCTATTCAACATGCAACAAAAATATAGTTTATTGTTCTGCCATCGATTTTCAGTTTCTTACACCTACATAGAGAAGAAATAGCAGTGAATTTGAAGACTTTCTCATGTCAGATTTAGGGATGTTTTTTAGTGTAGTTGGGTGTAAGTCAGGAATAAATGCGTTGAATTCTTCACCAAGATGGTAGCCTGATTTGACCTCTGGCTTGAGTCTCGGGATAATTGAACTAACTGAGTTGCCTTTCAGGATTTCAGACAAAACCTGAGTGATGGAACCATTTGGATTGCACCGTGTCTGAACATATTTCACATTGAGGTGTCATGTGTGACGGGGTTCTTCTCCTAAAGCACGCACAACTTTCACGCCCGCTTCCTCCTTTTAGTCTGCCACCATTGGCAGCTATTGTCAACGTTTGATTGGCGTTTCTCCCACAGTGGTTCATTTTTTTCCCTATTTTCCAGTAGTTTTAGCAGCATGTAGTTTTTTGTAGTAAATATTTTATGTTATTGGCATGAAACGTCTAGTTTGTTGTGGTTATTATGTTATGTTATTGGCCTGAAACCTGTAGTTTTTTGTAGTTCATAGTTTATGTTATTGGCCTGAACTACACATGGTAACAGGATCTGATCCTCTGATCTGGGTTTGGGATTGGTCTTCCAGGTTCTGGAGCTGCAGAATCCCCCTAGGGCCAGCCTGGTGGTGAAGGACTGCGTGCGAGCGTGTTTGGATTCCACCTACCGGTACATCTTCGACAACTGCCATGACCTCTATAACCAGCTTCTCGACCAGGTGAGGGAGCGACCTTTCACAGGGTGGATACTCTGAACGACGACGCCGGTCAGAACAAGGGTCTTCAGCCCGTAATATTCTGGCAACAGGTATGAAGAAAGTGACACTTCCTGGAGTGTGTAGGAGCGAGATCTGCTCTGTTGCCTAAATGGAGTGTCCCCACTTTCCACATCATAATGGGTATTTCTGCTGGACTTTGGACTAGAGGGTTGACTTGGTGAGGCATTTCTGCCTCACTTGTTATGTAACACTAAAAATATATATTTCAAGTTGTTGTGAAGTTTCGGAGTGAAGCGAATAGGCTGAAGGAAGCAGCGAAGCTGGCCGGCGAAGGGGAGACTACTGTAGCATTGATTACTTCTATCTTTATATTTTAGGCAACGGTACATACTCACCAAATACGTTATGATAAGGGGCGATCTAAGTTTCCACCCAGTGGTGGAATGCAGTGGATGCAGGATACAGGGAGATAACTGTAGAGGCGAGCAGTGGATGAAGGACACAGGGTGATAACTGTAAAGGCGTGTAGTGGATGCAAGATACAGGGAGATAACTGTAGAGGCGAGCAGTGGATGCAGGAGACAGGGAGATAACTGTAGAGGCGTGTAGTGGATGCAAGATACAGGGAGATAACTGTAGAGGCGTGTAGTGGATGCAGGATACAGGGAGATAACTGTAGAGGCGAGCAGTGGATGCAGGATACAGGGAGATAACTGTAGAGGCGAGCAGTGGATGCAGGAGACAGGGAGATCACTGTAGAGGCGAGCAGTGGATGCAAGATACAGGGAGATAACTGTAGAAGTGAGCAGTGGATGCAGGATACAGGGAGATAACTGTAGAGGCGTGTAGTGGATGCAGGATACTGGGAGATAACTGTAGAGGCGTGCAGTGGATGCAGGAGACAGGGAGATAACTGTAGAGGCGACCAGTGGATGCAGGATACAGGGTGATAACTGAAGAGGCGAGCAGTGGATGCAGGATACTGGGAGATAACTGTAGAGGTGTGTAGTGGATGCAGGATACAGGGAGATAACTGTAGAGGCGTGTAGTGGATGCAGGATACAGGGAGATAACTGTAGAGGCGAGCAGTGGATGCAGGAGACAGGGAGGTAACTGTAGAGGTGTGCAGTGGATGCAGGATACAGGGAGATAACTGTAGAGGCGTGCAGTGGATGCAGGATACAGGGAGATAACTGTAGAGGCGTGCAGTGGATGCAGGATACAGGGAGATAACTATAGAGGCGAGCAGTGGATGAAGGAAACGGGGAGATAACTAGAGGCGTGCAGTGGATGCAGGATACAGGGAGATAACTGTAGAGGCGTGTAGTGGATGCAGGAGACAGGGAGATAACTGTAGAGGCGAGCAGTGGATGCAGGATACAGGGAGATAACTGTAGAGGCGAGCAGTGGATGCAGGAGACAGGGAGATAACTGTAGAGG
>JAOYSI010006145.1:0-13055 GCA_025775065.1 Hiodon alosoides | reverse complement strand
CCGAAACTAAGTTTTTTAAAATCACTATTATACAAACTGCAACAAAATTTTTGAACAATCGCCCCCCCCCCCCCCCTTTTCTCTGTTGCTACTTTGTACTTTATATGATCGGGGTAAAATACGATTAAATAAATACATTATGAGCCTAGTATTAGGATTAACGTACTTGTAGTAGTATTATAGCGGAATATACTGTAATGTTACAACAAATAAGACCGTTTTGTAAATACATTTATTAGTACAATTACATCACATGTTGATGTCTGCCCGTTTTAGAACAGTTGGTCAGAAGTGGACGGAAAAGAAAGAAAGAAAAACGATATTTGTATCAATAGAATAAGATGATTGACAGGCCTTTGCGAAATGACTACCGTAAACTCGAAGTTCAGCGGCGGATGCAGCTGCGCGTGGACCAATAGCGCATACCGAGGCTGGCTGGGCAGGACCGCCTTTACATCTCTGAAAACCGCTTTCACACCGAAGGTGACGTGAGTGTTGAAATGGCAAGCGACCCCAGGAGCACACGAATGGAGTCATACCAATATTGCGTTGCTAAAATTGTTTTGCAAGGAAACTCAGATGCGGAAACTGTTAAGTCTGAAAATATTTCTGTAATGAGCAGGAAAGGCCCCTGTTATTAGCCTTATTGTTCACATGGAGTCTGTATAAACAATGATGTCTACATTAAACCCTTACACTGAGAAAGGAGCTGACATATCTTCCATCAATTGTACTTCTGAAGACATCTGAAGATTGATTAAGCAGCTCACCAGACCTGTAAACACTGAGAATTATGTTTTCATCATTCTATCTTGTTAAAAATAGAGCACAAAGTCAATTAAGAGGAAGTGCCTCCCACGCTTCCCATTGGACACTCAGTTAAATGTCAAGGTTAACCACCTGCAAAATTTAAATTATTTAAGTCTATAAGTCTTGCACAGAGTGTCACTTTGGCGGTGATAGTCCACCTGCGAAGACCCGTTGGCAGGCTCCTCAGATGTCTTCCATTGAAAATCCATTGACTCCAGGCGACATTTAGGCGACTGCTGCCTTGGGTGCGAAAGTGAGTGGACGACTCCTGAGTGGCTGTCACATCCTTAGTCGACTGGCCACGCCCACCTCTCGGGCTGGGGCTGGGGTGCATAAAAACCAGCAGGGCTCCTCTCGGCTCATCGAGAACGACCTTCTCCTACTTCGTACAGTCGTACTTCCTCACCCTACCCACGTGTGGAGTCGTACTTCCTCACCCCACCCACGTGTGGAGTCGTACTTCCTCACCCTCCCTGTGTGTGGCGGAGGGAGTCGTACTTCCTCACCCTACCCACGTGTGGAGTCATACTTCCTCACCCTACCCACGTGTGTGACGGAGGGAGTCGTACCATTATCAGTAAATATCCAGCGGTATAGGTGGATGAATGTATACATAGTCGGTGTAAGTGTAAGTCAGTGTAAGTCACTCTGGTAAAAGCGTCTGTAAACAACTGAATTCTCAGTATACATATATGACGGCATAGTGGAAAACATGACCAGCAAAATGATCTTTGGTGATTTAAACTATTAAATCAAATAAATAGAACAAATTGTAACATTTATTTACAACTTGTAGTAAACAAAACCAATCCTTTTTCTTCAAGGACCTGCATGATAAACACACGTTTACAGGACAAAAATATATAAGCGAGGCAAGGCCTTTCCATATACTATTGAAATTCATTAAAAAACTGGACGCATAAACGTGCATTACGCCTCATGGTCTCCAGGCTGAAACGCAGTTCAGAACAACGTCTACACAAAACTTATTAATTAACAATACAAATACGAAGGAATTATTCTTGGAAAAAAATAAATAACATACAAAAGAAGGGTTAATTCCTCAGTTTACCCAGAAAAAACCCATTCACCTCTAAGATAGCCGGCAGGAATGTAGGTCGACCCGCACTCGGGAAGTGAACATGTGCTTAGAGTAGTGTATCAAATTCTACAAAGCGTCAAAGTTTATGTGGCTAGCTCTCCCCGGGCCGAGGTGCTGAGAAAGTTCTCATACGGTTCAGAAGAAACACCCGTTTCCACTGCCTTACCTACTCTTTAAATATTTTCTCAAAAATAAAGTGCTGTGGTTTTTATGGTTGACAGCATTGGCAAAAGGCCCCCCTCCCATGAAAACTCTCGACACATGTTGCAGACCGAACCAAAACCCTGGCTTCCTGGCTTGACTCATAAGTAGAGGGGTGCTGTACCAAGGACCAGCAGCTGCGAAGACGGCACTTGTATGGTTCATATCCACGGTGGCTTTCCTCAGCCACGTTCTGCGGCCCAACAACTCCCAAAGTGTTATTTTTTTTTGTTTGGTAACAGGAAACCTCTCACTGCACAAGGCAGGGTTTTTTTTTTTTTTAAATGTAAGGCATTACAGCGTTATACACATTCAAAGGGGGATTTGTGCTTCTTACTATGCCAGGATTTTAAATTTTAAGACAATGTAGTGTTGTCAGCAAGCTGGGAGTTATAATTCCGCTGTCTCCATTGGTGAGAACTGTGACATCATCATGACATTCTGGGTCTCAGGTCCTGAGGGACTCATTTTGGTTATTGGAGAAAACCAGACCGATATTTACACATTATTTTACGCTGCAATTGTAGAATTGTCTTGTAAATCCTTAAATAGAAAATTCTGTCACATTTTATCTTGTTGTAGTCCCAGTAATCAATTATTCTTGACCATGTTGACCAATGAGGATCGGTGGTTAGATTTGGCAAAGAGCAAAAATTTCAAGAACAGTCAATGGGCCTGATCTGTGAAATGTTGAAATCATTCAGAACTTCCTGTCCTTTACATAAGAGAGAAGTCACATTTTCAACAAATTAAAAAAAAATATTTCAAACATCTTAAAAACAAGCTTCAGATCCAACCTGCATAAACAAAATAGCATCCTGTCCTTTGAGACAGAGGCACCTCTTTTAGTAATAAATATAAACAAATGAAATGCAACCCAAATTAATTCTGAATTCCCATTGTACATGGATCTTTTGATTAACAAACGGTCTTTTGTGCAATTTCTTTTTATGCTAAAGGAAAGTCAAAGTTATCAGCTAGCGACTGTTTAACTAATAAAAAAGAGGAATTTCAGCCGGGACCAACAGGGTGAAACACCGCAGCGCAGCGCAAAAGGCACACAGAGACACTTGTGTGGATACAGGAGGTAGAGACACAACACGCCAGATTTCAGGATTGTTGTTCTACGCAGGTCGAAAGGGGAATGCTGGACGTCCGTCCCCGCCACAATTGTCCCCTAGGGGGCGCCAATGTGATCTGTTGCGTTGTCACCGTTAGGGGTGGTGGGATGTCAATGTCATTAGAGTTGTCGCTGGCTGGGACCCCGGGCTCAGGTCTCGAAGTACTTGTAGACGGCCGTGATGTAGGCCATTACGCTCTGCCAATCTGGCCTCTCGGTGTACACCATCTCACTTATATCCTGCAGTGCACGGGAACGGGACAGAGAGACAAAAATAAAATGAGCCCTCCTCCCACCTTAAGGCAGAAATCGAAAAAGATTTAGACCCATTCACGTCACGTGGATCAGCTATAGACAGAATTTCTTTCAGTTAGAATTTAATCTCTATGAAAGGATGATGATGAAATCCGAACTCTTTAGTCAGCCTTTGTTTTAGTTCCTTGCCAGGGGCTTTGAGATATAACATAATCTAAAATAGCTTATGTCGCTTGGGAGTACACCCCATTTCAATTAATCATTTCAGTTAACAGAAACAAAATGAAAATCCTCAGGGGAGGAAACTGGTTAAAGCCAGGAGGGCCAATCGGCCAACCAGAGACTTGTGTGAAGCTCTGCTAACAAACCATGTCGTCTCATCAAGAGGTTTTTCTTTAGTGTTAACTTCTGGTTGAAGGCCGATACTCACTGCCTGGTAGTAAATAGCTTCACCATCTCCATTAACTGTGAATGGAGCAACATTTGAGCGACGTCCTTAGTGGCAGCCCCAGTCCTGCTAAGAATGACCCGTAGATTCTCCACCTTTTCAACTCTGTTAGTGTTACCCTGACTTTGGATCTTACCAACGTGGACTTGATTCCCACACTCTCTGCTGCCTGGAAGGCCAACGTGAAATTTCTTCTCTGAGGGAAAGAAACCAAAACATAGTACAGACCGTGTAAACTAAAATTTCACATAAAACTTAAACCTCTGGTTAAGACTCCACGGTAGATTTTCATAGTGCTCAAATTGTATTCCCAAATGACACTTCATATCAAAACATTTTTATTTTTCATAAAAATATAAGATAGAATCCACACTCAGTTATAACTTAGCTCCTCCTCGAAGTGACAGAGACCGTGACACAGATCATATAGATTGTAAATTCACAGAGAAGGAGGCCCTAATTGGTTCAGAGCCACTGAAAGGAGCTCTGTTTGGACATAGCCGTGTGGTGCTGGCGGAGAGAGAATGAATGGGAACGGAGAGACGGAGAGAGGGAACGGATGGGAACGGAGAGACGGAGAGAGAGGATGGGAACGGAGAGAGAATGGATGGGAATGGAGAGACAGAGAAAGAGTGGATGGGAACGGAGAGACGGAGAGAGAGAATGGATGGGAACAGGGAGACGGAGAGAGAGAGGATGGGAACGGAGAGAGAATGGATGGGAACGGAGAGACAGAGAAAGAGTGGATGGGAACGGAGAGACGGAGAGAGAGAGAGGATGGGAACCCCACATCCGCAGTGACACTCGCCTTCAACCTTAACCAAGATGATGGCGCCCCATTAGTGGTAAGCCCAATGATAATAATTTAGTGAGCGCGGGAGGGGCCCACTCACCTTGTCCTGGCCGCTCAGCTCCTGGTAGGGGATGTGGGCAGGGAGGTAAGTGTGGAGCACGGCGCAGAAGGCCAGTCCGTCGTTCCAGCTGCTGCTGAAGTTCGTTATGTCGATGTTCTGGGAGCGAAGGTGGACAGTGAGCGACCTAGCCAGGGGCTACACAGACCACGCTCAAGGCTAATCTCTTCTTCACCGTCGCGCTTTCCCTTGAGCCGTCAGCTCCTGAAGGACTACTCTGTTTTTCCCAATAAATCCTGGTCAGAACCAGTTTAAATCCACAGACAGGAAAAAAAAAGGATAAGTCTAGCACGGACTTCAACTCCCATGAGCACCTTAAACGGCTCTACACCCTGCTTAAAATTTTAGGCTGCCGTGGTGATTGGTTTCAGTGACCACGTCCCTGCTAAACGAAATGTCAAATTAAGTAAAAATACACCTTCTTCATGCCACTAGGGGGTAATGTAAAAGAGAACTTAACCACTTGCTTCGCGGATGACCCACTGTTGGTTCTGTTTACGCTCCACATAACCCGTTTGTCGAACAGTTAGAGCCACTTTAGGAGTAACTTGAGGTAAAGAGCTTTGCCGTCTCCATTCTGGGGTTTTAACCCATGACCCCAAGGTCCAGCGCTCTTATCATCATGAGATTTTTGTTTAGAGTACTGCCAAGAGAAGCGAGTGTAAGCGGCAACACACTACGGGCTACAGAGTCCCACAGGACCAGAGCCCCACAGGACCAGAGCCCCAGAGTCCCACAGGACCAGAGCCCCAGAGTCCCACAGGACCAGAGCCCCAGAGCCCCACAGGATCAGAGCCCCACAGGACCAGAGCCCCACAGGACCAGAGCCCCACAGGACCAGAGCCCCACAGGACCAGAGCCCCACAGGAACTGTGTAATTTGCCTGCCAATAAGGACCCATCCCTGGGCTTCCAAGAGCTGGTATGTAGAGGCAAGGAGCTTACCCACGATGGGTCACTAACTGCCCATCAGCTTTTGCCCATATTCAGTCCAATAAATCTATAGCTTCAAAAACGTTTCTCTTTCTTTCTTTCTTGCTTTCTTTTTCTGGTCAAGGTGTGATTTAATTCAAAGAGTTGACTATAGTTTAACCATTGCAGGATACAGCAAATAGTTCTTCCCACTATAGCACACTCAAAACGGACCTCCTACTTGGTCAGACCTCATCTGGCCTCGTTTCAAGAACGTAACACATAAACACATGCAAGTAAACACCGGATATCCACTGACACCAACAAACAAAACAAAAGGAGAAATAATAAATCATTAGAAGCATCAACAATATATTTTAAAGACCGACTTTCTTAGACGAACGTGACGAGCGGCACGCAGCGGGGACCTTCTCGGCTGTCACCCGCAGCTAATTAGGGTTCTCTGCCAGACAGTGGAGCCGTTTCCTGGGAGGGAGCCAGCGAGTCGGAGAGAAGGGGGCTGGGACGGCGACGTGAGCGACAGCAAATCCCACGATGCAGAGGCCAGACAGGGCCGGGGTCGCGCCTCGCGGGAGACGGCAGCACAAATGCTCTCTCACGAGCAGACCCTCTGCAAGAACAGGGCCAAAAGCTGCGCTGTTGGACACGGGGCTCTTCGGGGCTGGGAACAAGCCTCCGTTGTCTGAATGAAGTCGCACGCCTAACCGCTCGGCCGTCTAAGCGCTCCGTGTTATTTTCACTTTACGTCTTTACGGGTTGTTTCACAGAAACCACACATATTACTCCATTACACAACAAGTTACGTATTAAATGCCACAGTTTATTCCGGTGAAACTGGGATCGTGTGTGCGGTGCCGTTTGAGGGAATCTGCTGTTCAGAATGTAAATGACGGACAAGACAAAAAAATGTTACTTATTCCCCGTCGCTCTACAAGTGGACGCAATTTGAGTGGCTTTCCTAATTTAATCTGCTGTGTGCAAGTGAGCAGCAGACATCACTTTGACCGATCAAAAATGTAATCTTATCTTGATTAAAGGAAATGTTTCACCACAACTCAAACACAGAGCATAGCGGTTTGTTATCTGAGTAAACGTAATTGGGAAAAAAAAAAAAATTCATTTAAAAAAAAAAAAAAAAAGCACACAAACCGATTCTCGTGATAATCACGCTCCAGTTCGGTCTTCAGGCCGGAAGCAAAAATACTTTCAAGACTGAAACTATGTCGAGATTATATTTACAAGCATTTCCTGCTTTAAAAAGAAAAAAGACCAGGCCCAAAACTCTTATTTCACGCAGGGTTTCTACTCCTTTGGTTCCAGGACACCATTTCCATACAGAACACAGAAGTGACTTCCCTCCCAGACAAACATATATACGTTATCACACACACACGTCATCATCGCCATCTATTCACTATTATTGTATACTATAAACTTTTTCTATCTTTTGAGGTACTTCCCATTAAGTTTGGTATAAAGAATTATCAAGAATGCCACAAAGCCTCTTGGGTCCACTGACCTCAGTTTGGGAATGTTCTGCCTCTGAGCTGCCAGCTATGTGCCACAGGGAACCACTGACCCAAATAAATATTATTGTATGACTATAATATTATTATTTATCATTAGCATGGCTATTGTGACACACAGCCACGTTCATGGAAGTCAGGAGTGGTCATGTTTAGGTTGTACCCACAAGGCCTCTGTGCTGAACTCCTCACTCCACTGCCTGATGGGACGGGGCGGGGCACATACCTGGTATCCTTCGGTCTTTTTCTGGCACCACTTGAGCAGAGCGTTCCTTTTGGATCCCCCATACTCCCGGGCCAGGGCGGACAGGGGGTCTGTCCTTCCATCGCTGCCCATCAAACACAGAACAAAACGAATGTATTAAACACAATGTGATTAACACCCTCTACTGGCTCCCCCATCTCATACTTTAAAAAAAATTTATTAAAATGAAATGGGCCGATGTTTTTATTCCAACATGAATGGCTAGAAAAACCTATTTTTAAACATATTTTCATAAGCACCATCAGACACAAAACGTCTCACCCCCTCTTTGGCAGGGCCCAACTAGGGTAGCCAGCCACCTGGGTCCGTTTAATCTATTCTTTATGTTCTGAAGGCCATTTTTTTAGCGCCATCCCTCCTCTGCGTCACACACCTTCACTGGCCAGTCAGCTGCAGCCGTAAGAACAGGAGGCAATTGGCCCACTTTAAACTGCTCAGAGAGCGCCCAGGATATCCCACGTACACCCTGTCACTTCCACAAAGCATCCAAACGCTACCGCGTTCCGCCTACACAGGGCTCAGAATCAACCACGCTGCCATCCGTAACATCCAGGCCTACTGCCCCACGTCCTCTGCTCCAGGGCGTTGGTGTCGGGGGCCGTGGTAGTCTCATTTAAATCAGGCCACGTGTCAACAACAGCAGAGGTCCAGGGACATCGCGGGTTCCACTCTACGCATACAAATGAGCCCCCATAGCAGTAGCTTGCGTAGTGTTTGTGTGACTTGATGTTCTATTCTGACTCTCTCACACACACAGAACAAGGAGTAACCCTGACAGGCACGGACCCAAATGGTTAACAATACTTCCCTCGTAAAGCAGACAGGGTTATCTATTTTTGTCACTGCATTAGTAGCGTCTAATCCCCCCAGTCCCTGATGACCGTGAGCCAGCAGATCCAATGGGTTCTCTCATCCTTCCGGTTTCCCACCCGGGAGGGGGGGGGGGTACTCTCACTTGTTTGTTTTATAAATCGGTTACCTGCCGGCCAGAGGAAAAAGAGAAGGAGTAGAGCAAATAGCCCTCCGTCCTCACCGGAGGCGTCCTCGCGATGTGGGCGTGACCGAGGCAGTGGGGGAGGAGGACGTAGAGGAGGAGGCGGAGCCCAGGGCCATGAGGGGAGCTGAGGGGCAGCTCTCCAGGGGCGAGACGTCTCTCTTCACCTCCTCACTGCTCCTGCCAGGCACTGCCAACAGCACATGACACCCTGGTTTTGAAACCAATCGCAAGCGGTTTATTCAGCCCGGAATCCGTTAGGGCGCACAGCACAGGGTCAGGCATGTGTCTGTGCTATTTTCCCTTCTGAGCAAATAATACTGGTCTTCCCCATTGACCTCCGAGGAAACTTTTAATAGCTCTTATGATCAATCTACATGTTTGTGCGTATAATTTTGTATTGGCTACACTGTAAATCGGTTCTCTGGTTTAGAGATTTTATTTATACAAAAATTTGGGCTTTATTTGCCCCCCCCTAGTAACTCTTAGTAGATACCAGCTAACCAGCTAGCTATTGTAACATGACTGTCCCACATGAACAATGACTGTCATGTGTTTGTATAGTATAAGAAAATTATTTTGTTGGAAACGTGTTAAAATGTATAATAAAAGTGGAATTATGCCGTTGGACTTGGGGAATAAAAGCATCACTCCCATTGCCTAAACTGAGAGGACCCGAGGGATACCGCTTTATCTCTGAGCCCCGGTGACGTACCGGACACACTGATCTCAGCGTAACCGGGTCTCTTGTCCACCAGAGAGGAGAGAGGTTTAGGCGTTGCGTTGGGTCCGCTGGTGAAGAGCCTCTGAAACACAGCCCACGACAAACACATACGCATCACCAGAGAAAACGCCCTGTAAAAACGCCCCAGACTGGGGGACGCGCGGCGGAATGGACAGAAACACTGCAGGGCATACAGAGGGGAGGCGCTCTGGTGGCAATTTGAGTGACACTCCTCCCAGAAGGCTCGTATCCAGGTAACATGAAGGAGGTTACTTCACATGGACCATTTTTGCCATAAGACAGAAGGGTAGATTCTACCCAACATTCTGAACTCTTCCTTAACTGTTGGGTTGTTTTCTGCCTTCTCATCCCTCCCCCTGCAGAATAAATCACATTTTTCATAATCTACTTAGATCCCGTCAAGGTTTTTTTTTTGACAGCCTCATTTCCTCATGGCTTGTAAGTGGGGCCATTGTTTCAGCTGAAGGTCGTTAGAAGATATCCCACAATTCATCCGGTAATAGGAGACACAGAAAGAGGTTCAGCATGATTGGAACTAAACTACCCTATCTAACAGGACATGACAGAGCAGCTATCCACACCTGGCTTGGTTTTTTAGTGCATTGATTAAGTTTGTAACTGAGAGAATATTACACCAATCGTTTTACTATTAGATCATGTATTTTAGGTGCAGTTGGTACAACACACACAGGCTGGCATGACTCAAACCGATGATTGAAATTAACAGCACAAACGGAAGAAATGTCCTTAATTTTCAAAAACCTTTCAGTTGCCATTAAGCAGAGGCCACAGTGTAGCCAAACGGTATCCCCTCAGTAATTCTACAATGGCTTGCTTTAAATTAAAGAGGCCGTCACACAAATTAAAAAATTATATAGAAATATAGTAATTATCACACTGCAAACACCGCATTCATTTAAAAGCACATATCTGTAAAAGGAGGTAAAACAAGCGTTGGGTTGACCTTCAACGGGATCAGGCTCGCACGAACATCGGCGTGGCCTGTGGGTGCCGGAGTAAACCCCAAAGGAACCCTATCTACGACGGCACATCCCTGGACTCGCCCAGGCGCCCAGGAAGGGTGTCCCGAGCCGGAGTGACTCGCCCAGGCGCCCAGGAAGGGTGTACCGAGCCGGAGTGACTCGCCCAGGCGCCCAGGAAGGGTGTCCCGAGCCGGAGTGACTCGCGCAGAGTTCAATTCACAACATTTTTCATTTTCCTTCCAACCTAAAGAGGGGTGAACTGCTTCCCACAGACAGATAGCCACAAATCAATTTCAAATTTAGTAATTAAATCTGTGGAATGGCTTTTTTGATTTGTGGTTAAAAAGCTTGACACAATCTCACCCTGGGCCCTTGAAATTTTAATTTGCTTAAAAAAAAAATACATAAAATTAAAAACCCCTGAAAAACCACAGGAATTTGGCAACATTTATCCATAAACAAGCATTGCTTCCTGCTCAACATGCATTTTGTAACTAGCCCTCGATTAACCCCCCTTGTGATGTTCATATGAACCCTCATGTGATTACGCCCTTCTTTCCTTTGGGGGCGATAGGCAGCCACACTGCTTTGTGGAAAAACAAACAATACTCAATATCCTAAACTGGTGCAATTAATTGGAAAATTTGAAAGCGATTTGAGAAAGTTATTTTTCCACAAATTTAAGTAAATAAATTCATAAATAAAAACGACTGAGGAATCATTTCCCAGTCAGGGCCATCCACATCCTGACTACGGCATGCCTGAGGTCTCCAAATGTGGGGGACCGGTCCACTGGAAAAGACCCGTCTGTCTAATCAAGACCCCGTCCGAGACCAATGCTTCCAGTCGCTAACCATTCGGGTCATAAGGGGTTAGCGGTGTGGTCGATGGTTCGGGGAACTGGGGCGGCACTCATTTAGAGAAGCAGAAAATGTTAATAGGATCCGTTCCAGGGGAAAGAAATGCATATATTCTTACACAAAAGTTGCACGGATGTTGTGTAGCTTGAAACTGAGCTATAATTAACTGTCCTGACAGCCTAAAGCTAAAGGTCAATAGAAGGGGAGCTCCCAACATCTACACTGTGTCATACATTTAAAAATATCAACACACACTGAGATCAGTGATTATTGAAATTAATAAGTGCTCAGTTAATAAAGAATTAACTGTTCTTGGGAGGGCTCTCCTTTATATTTATATTCATCTAAACATTATTATAAAATATATAGAATAATAGATGGCATCTCGCTATGGGAACCCTGCTGAGATCCCTCTGACCACCACCGTACCTGTATGGGTGAGATGGCGGCGGCGGGTGGGGTCTTCATCGGACTGGGGGTCAGGGGTGTCCGGGCCATCACTGTAGCAGCGGCTGTAGGGGTGCTCGGGACGGGAGCTGTGGGGGCGTTTAAGGGTTATAAGGCCTTTCCCCCTGGTGAAAATCTCTGTGTATTAATTGGCTAATGAATGCGAAGTGGGAGGCCAATGAGGGGAGTGCACCTTGTGAGGCGCTGTCGAAGGACTTGATGAGGGTCTTGACGGTGGGCAGGGGCTCAGCCGGGGAGGGGCGCTGGCTCAGGCCCATGCCCTGACGAAGGGCGGCCAGGTCCTTCTCCACCGCGTTCATGTAGGTATATACCCGGTCCCTCTCCTCCTCCTGCCTACAGACACAGCCATTTACACTCACAAACCGGGGAACCCAAACACAGGTCAGAGGTCACAGCGCACGAACGCACAGCCTACACTCTCGCCCAGCCTGAAGATGCACACATGCACACCTCACACCATCCTTATGGAGCCTCCGGCACAAACGCACGCGCACTCGCACAGACGCACACGCACACACAAACACATGCACACGCTCACGCGCACGCACACGCACACGCACACACACGGGCGGGCGGGCCTTACCTGCAGCTCTTGTCCTCGTCCAGCACCTTGCTCAGTCTCTCGTTTCTCTCCTGAGCCTCTTGAAGGCGGCGCCTCAGGTCCCCAATCTCCTCTTGTGCCTCTGACTTGATGTCATTGGCGATGACCACGGCGGTCTGTAGGTCAGTCTGGAACTGGCGCCACTCGGCTGACTCCTCCTACAGGGGTTTGAACCATCGCAGATCACTTACTGCCGTAACCACGGCGATCGCGGATCGCTTACTGCCGTAACCACGGCGGCCGCGGAACGCTTACTGCCGTAACCACGGCGATCGCGGAACGCTTACTGCCGTAACCACGGCGATCGCGGAACGCTTAGTGTCGTAAACAACGGCGATCACAGAACACCTAACCACGGCGATCGCGGAACGCCTACTGCCGTAACCACGGCGATCACGAAACGCCTACTGCCGTAACCACGGCGATAACGGAACTCTTAACCACGGCAATCGCAGAACGCTTACAGCTGTAACCACGGTGATAACGGAACTCTTACTGCCGTAACCACGGCGATCACGGAACGCCTACTGCCGTAACCACGGCGATGGCGGAACACTTAACCACGGCGATCGCAGAACGCCTACTGCCGTAACCACGGCGATCACGGAAAGCTTACTCCCGTAACCACGGCGATAACGGAACGCTTACTGCCGTAACCACGGCGATGGCGGAACAGTTAACCACGGCGATGGCGGAACACTTAACCACGGCGATCGCAGAACGCCTACTGCCGTAACCACGGCGATCACGGAACGCCTACTCCCGTAACCACGGCGATAACGGAACGCTTACTGCCGTAACCACGGCGATGGCGGAACACTTAACCACGGCGAT
>JAOYSI010006144.1:0-13056 GCA_025775065.1 Hiodon alosoides | reverse complement strand
ATATTGGAATCAGAAAGACACAAAGGAGTGTAGGTGACACTCGTAAAAGAGAGACCTGAGTAAATGCAGGCTGTTCACGTATACAATTTTATCCTCAAAAACACAACAACTAATTAATGACTTAAATGTGCTGCATTAGGCAGACGTCACAGTTCATTTATGAAAAACATAAGAAAACCCATTATTGGACTTAATAATTATATTGGTTTTTATTGCAAACAACAACAAAAAGTAATCCCTGCTTTAGATACACTACTGATGCAGTCAGGAAAGATTAGCCTCTTAATGTTTGCTTCATTTTTCTATTTAGCTTTTTAGTCCAATTTTCCCTTTTTTAAAGAGCAAAGACTGCCCCCTTGGGCAACAGTGACATTTGTGGCACTCTCTTAAAAAGTGCCCTTAAGATGCACAGGCAAAGAGCCTGTCTGTGTAGGGGAGGGGGGCAGCTACGCCATGTGGGCTGCATGTGCATGGACATTCCTCCATTGCACCATGCAGAACAGACCATCCCCACCACAAGGGTCATTTGTCATGGACATTCCTCCATTGCACCATGCAGAACAGACCGTCCCCAGCAAAATGTTCATTTGTCATGGACATTCTTCCATTGCACCATGCAGAACAGACCGTCCCAATCACAAGGGTCATTTGTCATAGACATTCTTCCATTGCACCATGCAGAACAGACACTCCTGACCACGAGGCTCATTTGTCATGGAAATTCCTCCATTACATCATGCAGAACAGACCGTCCGGACCACAAGGCTCATTTGTTATAGACATTCTTCCCTCGCACCATGAAGAACAGACTGCCCCCACCACAAGGCCCATTTGTCATGGACATTCACTTGGAAGGCAGAAACATCTACCAGTTGTATATTTGCACCCTCCCCATCTGTTGTGACAGGGTTTATAGTGAGGAACCAAGACGCATTAGCACAATAGGTAGTTCTGAATGGAGTGAGTATATGAAACAATAGCCAATTTCTAATTCAAAGTACTCATTTAAAAAAAATAATAAATTAGCCATTTGTTTTAGTTAACACATAGCTTGAAAGGCACTACCAGTACTTACGAAAATCCATTTTTTTCTGACAGTGAACTGCTCAAATCTAACGGCAAATGAGCCAATCATACAGAATAGGCCACAGTTTGGGAAGTGTGTTTTCAGGAGTGCACTTGTCTCGCACCATAGCAGCACTCACCAAAGTCTGACATGTCTGATTCTTTTGCTTCACCTCCTCTTCAAGGGCTTTGCACGCCTTCTTTTTCTGGTTCACTTCTATTTCCTGTCAGGAAAAAATAGACAGAATAAGGCATGAGCTCTCTAAGCAGACTGTGAGGTTTTCAATCACGAGTGCCTCTAGTTCGTTCCATATGACACAATGGGAGAATACCCAAGCCCATTGTTTGCTTGAGAGAGTACACTTCTGCTGTCCGTGTGACTCTATAGAGTAATGGGAGAAAGCTCTAACCAATGGCCATCACCTCTTTGACATACCTGAAGTAATGTGAGTTTGTACCGTTTTAACAGTTTTAACTTATCATTAAATGCAGCAATTTATAAAATACAAACACCAGTCCTGTTGCCGGTACTTTAGTAAGAGTATTGGTCTGTCAAAAGCCGCCGGAAATGCCGGACCTAATGGTTTCCGATGCACTGAAGACAGTGTTTATCACAGGTTTGGATCATTATTGGTGTTATTTATTTATATTTATAACACCAAAAATCAGATGTAATGGATAATTTGCTAATCCATTTTCCGTCTACAAAACAACAGCTCTATCCACTGCCTCTTGGCAACCGTCTATGTATCGGATAAAAGAACCGAAAATCCTGTGATGACGCATCAAAGAACAGGACGCACACCCACAGCGAAACACACAGAATACAGTGTTGCAGAAAATGAGTACCAAAAAAAAACAACTTTTAATGCAGCTTTTAATAATACAACACATTTGCACGACATTGTGATAAATTAACCAAGAGAGAATCAAGCTTAATAACACAGAACGACAAAGATGGTTTCTTTTTAAATCAAACCCATAAATAAATGCATTAGCAGGGAGCTCTAATAAGGCTTTGATAAATTGGAGTTAATGAGATCAAAGCATAATAGCACAAAACCGTACCGCGGGAATCACATGACCCATGTCCTGTCTCCATCTCAGCAAATAATGATTTAGCTCGTGGTTAGCTGTCCACAAAGTGCAGGGAGATTAGCATCCTCTCTCTGAAGTTATAATGTCATGCTCTAATTAGATTTTCATCTGTGCCACGCCAAGAGAAGCCCGTTGCCAGTTACGGCCAGCAGCGAGAGGTAGCAAACGCACAGCAGTGGGATTCCCTTGGCCAACATCTCCTAATCTCCGACCTTTAATTACATTAGTTACATTAAATAACATCGACTGGGGGTGAATACGTGTCTGCACATTCTCTCATATATGTCCAGTACTGGCAATGACGCGTTTTTATATTGTATAATATCATCTGCTTCACATCTCTGAATGGTACCATGGGTGGATCTTGAATGATGCAATGATGAAGGCTCTAGCTTGCAGTCAACACATAAGTTATAGAACAAGATAACACTCTTGTGTCAATATTAGGTGTCATCCATCCTTCTGAATTGCAGAGGCAGATATTAGTCGAGGCGTTTTACACAGAGTTTAGATTTTGAGGAGCGACAAAACCATAGCACCATGAACCTGAATTGTATCATTTAGCTTTACAAATTATATGCTTTGTAAATTGCTCTGATGAGGAGTCACTGCATAGAAAATATTTTAAATATATTTTTATAAATATATAATAATTTAAATACTTAATAATTTTAAAATAATAAATATGAAAACAGATAAACAATAATAATAAATAATGAATAATAGAACTTCTAATTTATATTCAGAAACTCTGAATATAAAGACAGCCCCCTAACGTGTGTTTGTTCAGTTTTTTAACAATGGTTTCTCAGCAGAGAGACAGAGAAAGGAGAAATAAACAGCTGGGAACTTTCAGATTAGTCATGTAGAATTAAAAAGGATTTCATCTGTGTCTACATGTTCCACTGCTGTCCCTAATGAAATGGATTGGAGCTCCCAGAGGGGCTGAAACCTGACAGCAATACAAAAGCATGTGTACATTCATCAGTTCACACTGTGCTGCTACTACGCAAGTGTCATTTATTAAGCCGTGCATCTTGCATTGGGTTTCTTGCCATTTGTTTTCCTCTTTTCCTCAGCATAAATGGCTTTGGCTTATACAAGTTCCAAAAATAATTTTTGTTCCAATCAGCCATTAATCTAACTGACTTGTGTGTGGTGCTGGCTGTTAATTTTAATTGGGGTTTCTACGCTTCATCTTCGCTAATCTAACAACAAAGAAGATCTTGGGAGAGGGACAAAATAAAAGCAGTTTGTCAGAGGTGAGGCAGTGGGAAGATTAAGGAAGGCCCCTCAACATCGACCCCCATCTTGGTGCATCTTCCCCTGGGAGCAGCTGGTGTGACAACCACATCTCCATCGCTTCTCTCCCAGATGTCACCAAATGTTATTGAGGCCTTCCTTCGAGTTTAGTCTTCTTAAAATGTTCATCTGTCTGCGGGGGATTGTGTGGTGTATGTATGTAGGTTTGGCCACGTGTTCAGTCGGGGGATATTTTTTCATGTCTGTATTTGATCTGGGACACTAATCATGAGTGATAAAACACCTTTTAGTGGATTTTCCTGGTCCCGTGTGGGCCACTATTTCAGGAAAGGAGTTATGGGGTAAGAATGCTTGTTATCGGGTCGAGTGTCGCTATGAATATTTTATTCACGGTTCTCGATCAGAACGGATAGGTCGCCAAAGCCCATTTGCTTTGAAACCAAACACCTCGGTTTGTTTGAAAATCAAACATGTTCCACCATCCTGCGAGACCAAATATCTCAGGTACGAGCATTCAAACCAATGTGACAACAGGGCCACCCTAGAAACCATGCAGCGTCGCACACTTTAGTCTAGAAACATAACGCATATACAGTAGTAATTAAGCCATGTGGTACAAAAACGTTCTGCACCCGCCTACACAAAATCACATCAGGGTGATCTCCAGTCTGTTCCTGAATGAGCCAGGAGCCTAAGAAGCTGATTATACGGCTGGGTGCCCAGTCTCCACCATGTGTTCAATACCACATCATATGGCGATACGGCAGCCCAGAGCATCGTGAAGGAGAGGGAATGCAAGACTTGTGGGGTTGCTATAGTAATAGGCAGCCTGTCTCTATGGTAGTGAGGTTTTGAGTTCACTATTCACCTACATACTCAAGTAGTTTTCTCAGGTGAGCTGTTTCAATAATGCAATGCACAAAAAAACCTTAGTTATCCTGAAAAAAATACTTTTTACTTATTGAGCACAATGCATATGAATCTGCATATAAAAGCATATAAAATGTGCCCAGACTGGATGCAAAGCACTGGATTGCAGTTACTTGAAGCAAAGCCTAACTGGGTATTAACTTAGTAATAGGCAGCCTGTCTCTATGGTAGTGAGGTTTTGAGTTCACTATTCACCTACATACTCAAGTAGTTTTCTCAGGTGAGCTGTTTCAATAATGCAATGCACAAAAAAACCTTAGTCATCATGAAAAAAATACTTTTTAATTATTGAGCACAATGCATATGAATCTGACAAAGTTTTGTATCACATATTTACTTCAATTTGAAGCAAAGCCTAACTGGGTATTAACTTAGCTCCGCCTCTTTCATAACATGAATTAAAGCAATGAAAAGAAAGACACGGACGTGCCATTGTGGGTCTACAGGGTCATGCCTGCGAAGACGCCAGGTTAGGAAGGACTGAATTATAGGTTCATCCGATCTGTCGGTCAGCTCGATTCAGAAGATAAAGAATCAATCATTCAGTCAGTCAAACTCCATAAACACCCTTCATTAAGCCTGCCTGGCCCAAAAACACAACTAATTGGTACTAATTGACAGATATCGCATATGTCTTAGAGTATAGGTGATACAAACCTGTTTTGACAGAGACAAACACACACACGCACACACAGAAACATGCAAACACATTCACACCTTCTTCAGCAGCTTGCATATTTCCGTGTGTTTCTGTCTGTTTAGAGTTGTGTTCTCTCAGTAGGTCACTTTCATGTGTGTATCTGCTCTGAAACATTTGGATAGTCCTAACAGTGAAGATGCTTTTTCTTTCATTCCCAGACGATCTAACCGCTAATCTCTCACAGTGGGGAACCGGGCCTGCCTTGGGATTTCATGAGTGGCAGTTTGGTTTCTCAGTGTCTCCCTCTTTTCTGTTCCTCACTGGAGTGTAACAGTGCATTTGACTGCCTCTGTTTCAGAGACAAGCATTGTGAGATACAGTGAACAATGATTTCTCTATCCTGCTTTCCATTACCCTTCTGACATGTTGGAAGCGTGTCTTCTGTCTTTAGCTAAACACTTGTGGAAATTAGATTATTACATTTGCTGATTTGAGAATAAATTGTTGATTCACAACCTGAATTTATCAGTAATGGGAATGGTCCATAAATACATAATTCCAATTTTTGCAATGCAGTATATATTCAATATGGTTTAAAAAAAAAAAAAAAAACTTCATTAACAATTTCATTAACAATTTATTTATGTTTTAAAGGGTCAGAACAACTAGACAATCCACCTATGCATAAATGAGCTTTTTTACTGATAAAAGAAGTAATATTTTGTGTATGTGGGATGTTTTAAATTTTTTAATATCCCAAAATCTTTTATCACCTGTGGGACAGACTTTTAGAAGTCAGTGGACAAATTATAAAATATATTTAAAAACGTTACCTTTTAGTTGAGGAAAAATGAGAGCAGAGCAGCAAGAATATATACTTGTATTAGTTCGGCCACCATGTATCTTTCATATAAAATATAACTACAGCTGGTAATATTATCAGTAACTATGCTCTGGAAACGAACGAGACGCACAACTCGGTTCTTGAAATTATTTTTAATGATCCACCCATGGTACGATGCAGAGATGTGAAGCAGATGATATTAAACAATATAAAAACCTTCACACTTATTTTCCTCGATGTGCTCGCTCAAGGTCAGTGTATGCCAGCCTTGTGTTACAACGTCCTTGGCCCCGCCTGTGGGTTCAATGCTTCTCCGAGCACAGTTTCACTGAAGGTTCAAGCCCATAACACAACTCTTTTCTATTTGCTAATAATGCATAGTTTGGAGGCAAGTGGTGCATTGTGGGAATTGACCAGGGTAAAACCATATAATAAAAGATTAAGAGCAAATGACCTGTAGGAAATTTGTGGAGTGTGAAACATGGCGAACCTTGACTCCTAGAAGAAGTGACATGCCAAGATTCTAGTATGTTAAGTGAATAAAAAAAATTTAAAAAGATAATCATAATAATATCACACATAATAATGTATTTAGAGCAGGTAATTTCACAAAAGCATTGCAATACAATTGTTCCATTCAAAGCATAAAAAAAAAAAAAAGTGGTAACAGATTCAGAACCAACAAAAGGAGCAAACGTTTCAATTAATTCAGATGAATCACAACGCACAACGTACTATTGTTATATTTGCATCCCATCTTACCTACACATTCCTACTACTACTCTTATTTGGATATATGACCTACAGACAACAACTAGCAACATCAACGTCACATAAAAATCTCACCCCTCAATCCTGTTAAGATGCCTAATAAGGGCAGTGATACAATGAGAAGCAGTGCTGAAACACAAGAGAACAGGATGTAACGTACAATTTAACTAATGTCCAGGGGCAGATCGAACAATCAAGGCGGAAGGGACGCCAAAGCCTTTAATGAATTATCAACATCCTTCATCGGGTTGTTTGGAGTGATGCTAAACTCCTTTTAAACCACAGACTGCATGGTAGTATTCACATTACACACAGTAAAGTAGTGTGGCAGCACACTACAGCAAACGCGCAAGTCACCAGTGGCCCATAATCTTCATGGCTCGGTCCACAGGTAACTCTGCAGCGCCCCTGTCTAGGGCCATATGCAATGCATCATATCAGGCCACAGCAGACTGCAAGGGCACTGAATACCCTTTGAGGACCGGCTCTGTTCTGTGTAACCAAGTGATTAATCCTCCTACCACGTGAGGGGGAGAGAACCTCCTCTTACACAGGTGATTCTTCTCAAATGCGAGATCTCAATCTTCCCAGACATCTCAGCAAAGAACTGGGTGTTCGGTACCATCAGGTGACATAATCTTTTTTTAATTGAAGGCACCGTCATTCTTGAATCGACCCTGCCAATAAGGAGTGGAGCCACGAGTGACAAATACTGATTGAAGCAGATGGATCAATAACTATCAGATAAACGGAGGGAACTCCCCCAAAATACCAGGCACAACGGCCGGTTTTTTGCACAGCCAACCCTAACCCATAATCAGCAGGCAAAAATACTGAGCATATGACTATGAAGAGAAATCATTTGAACCTGCAGATTTAGCAAGAATTAGTTTTAAGGTGGAAGTCGGCGTAAAGGCACAGATACCTTGGTTTGTCAATGCTCCTCACTTGTTTCTCTTTCTTGTACAGAAGGGAGAGAGGGGGTAAGGGGATGAGGGCGAGGCTTGCGCCCCAGTGCATACCCTGTGTGCTGAATCGCAGCGGAGCAACAGATACCTACACCCCACCCTCCGTTAACCTCCTGGCTGTGACTACACCAGACTGTGTTCCTCTGCGATCGCCTCCTCTCGGCTCTCGGATCACACACGCAGACACACACAGAAGGCACCCACACAGCCGCCCATGACTGGCGCCAGAGAAGGAGAGACAGACAGAGCAGGAAGAGAGGACAGTATTTACCTTCAAAGCTCCTCCGTTGAGAAGGTTTTCCCCACCGGGACACTTGTTACCCCTCCCCTCTCCTCCCCCCTCGTTCTTTCTTTATGGGTGTAAAATGCCAAGCAGCAGCCTCAGCTCCTTGCCTCGGGTCTCCACCACCCCTGGAAAGACAGGCAGCAGCAGCAGCAGCAATAGCAGCAGCACCAGCAACAGCAGCCGAGAGATGGGCCAGCCTCCGCCAGGGACCAAGTGCTCTTGCATGCTGCAGAGTCAGAATTAATCTCCCGCTATTTGCTGTGGCTGACCTTCCAGACTGACTGCTGCCTGTCGACAGCCCGCCAGCTCCCCTGGGTCTGGAGAGAGGAGAGAGGAAAGAGAGGGGAGTGCTGGGGAGGGGTGGGGGGGGGGGGTGGGGTCTCGTAAATCCCACATCGGTCCACATCTATACCCTAGCCCGTCATGCTGAGACAAAGCAGTACCCAGTGTGTGTGTGTGTGGGGAGGCAGCTAATTAAGGTGAGAGCCTGGTTATCGCTATTTACATGAGGAAAGGCAGCACTATTTCGGCTAATCCCCAGACACACTCAGAGAGATTTTGGACTGGATTTGGAAACTAATGTAAATCAAACGATCACTGGCCTTTCCAAGACAGGCACAAATAACAGTGTAAATCACAGTGGAATAGTCTTAAACACACTGCGGTTATAGGAGCCCTCTCTTTTAACAGTCTGTCAGGGGGAACAGATGCTACTAGCTGACAAAATTAGCTTTACCCATGAGCACTCGCATCCAGTAGATAAACCATCCTCGGCCCCCACCTCATCCCAACCCACTTTATCCCACCCCCAGGCTCAAAAAAACACTACAACTAAGCAATTCTCTCTCTGGCAAGGAGGGAACTGGGCTGAGACTTGAGGAGTAGTAGGTGCTTAAACAAGGGGCAAGGGTAGGGCAGCTATCGAATGGATAGTGTCTACTAAGTAGTCTGAGGCTCTGCTGGGGCTATAAAGATATAATTAAGGCTTATCAGCATTACAATTGGTACGTTTAACACCCCCTCGTGGTCACTTCAAAGTCAGACAAGGTGGTAAAGCCTGTTGAGGTCCACACACATCTCACAGCTGAACACACATCTCAATAAGGAGATGTATATATATATTACAGAAGAGTATATTACACAATATTAGATCCTTAATGTTCATGAGGTAAAATCTACCACGTTACCCAATCTCAGACTGGAATAGACATTTTTCAACCCCCCAACCCCTCTACATACTATCAAAACCCAGAGATGAGAACACACTAACACACATTTAAATGACCAGTAAAGCGCACTCCCCGATTTACCAATAACAGACAAGGTCCCACCTCTAATTTCTGACGTCAGCATCATATATTTCACATAGTCTGGGGCTGGAAATGTACAGACCACGGAACGTTCCTCAGATAGCGATGCATGTAAAGAGCATGTCCTCAGACTGGGCAGTGCTGTGGCTGTCCTGACCTGCTGAAGCCAAAATTACAAGGTGCTTTCCCTAACCCAGTCAGCGTACACACACACACACACACACACACACACACATAACATGCACTTCAAATTATTAGAGAGGTTCAGAAAAAGAAAAAAAAAACTAAGGCTACCTCACAAGGTAGTGTGTGTTTTAAAACTGGAGCAGTCATTTATTTATTTGAGACCAAGATAGCCTTTTACACACCAGCTCAGTGTGTAACAAATGTTAGCATCATCCTATTTCGTCACACAGCATCTGAGAATCTTTAGCTGACCAGACCTGCAGTGAATCTGTCAGGAATTACTGCCTTTTTGCTGCCCTGGACACCCTCACACAAGGCATGAGGGAAACAGTTCACTGAAAGATGCACTGGTATGAATTATAACATTGACAGAGCTAAATAAATTATACTCAGCTAAGGAAACAAGATGTGGAATAGAAAAATCAAGAATAACTTTTAAACCATCTCTAAAGCATGCTTAAAAGGACATTACTTTTAATCAATTGGTAAATAGGTTGTGATCTATTAGTTTATATAAACATAATAAACTTGGAAGTATTACTTAGCATATGGGTAAAAAAAAAAGTGGTTTTAAATAAGATATTGTTTATGACCCATTTAATTTATCATTTTTAATGGGTAAAAAATGACCTCTTGAAGGTGCTTTAAAAGTTTGTGATATACGCCTTGCTAGAATATTTGTCTTAAAACAACACGCAGCTTTAAAATCATGCTTTTAGACTAATGCCCTTTAGCTGACTTATTACGAATGTGATGCTTAGAATTCTGACCCCTGTTGGACAGTTATATTTACACACATCAGAGTAAGATCTTCCCTACTGTTTTTTGTTTTTTTTGTTTTTGTGGGACGGTCTTGTCTTCTCCATCCTGCTTCTGCATCATCCTCCTTTTCAACGAGGAAGACAAAACTTTAAATGCCTGTAAAGAAGAATTTTCTATCTCGCTGGCACATTACAATTTCTTATTTCACGCCACTACGCTTTGCTCTCATATTACCAGCACATATTTTGGGGCTATTTATCACTTAGACACATAATTTAATTTTGTTAGCGTCAAAGCATTAGATTTTTTTGGACATAAATCAGGCAAAACAACATTAGCCAAATTATTGCTAGCAAATCCATTTTATAATTCAGATGTGATTCATAGCCACTGGACTTGACAGAGAAACAATAAATGTTTTTTACATATACAAGTTACTTTATCAGGAAATAAATAAGCTGAGTTATGGAAATATAGATTTCATTTCATATATTTTATGCCAAAATTTAACTCACGTAAATGGGTTTATGTTGTTTGGTTTTACAGACTGTAATTTTTTTCATTGGAGATTTTCTTACATAGAGTTTATTAATGTTAAATATTTTTGATGTGCATGCAATCCCTATAGAGCCATATACCTGTTATCAACTTCACTGTGAACATGCTGCATCATCCTGCACCCTAAGAGTTTCTTATATATTTCAAAATCAATGCCCTGAAACCATTACATAAACGATAACTATCTAATTGTGAAGGCTACTTGAGGAAACTTATATGTATGCTTATATAATAATAACAGGCAAGGTATATGCGGGACTGCAGTGTCCACCTCATCTCTTAATCGTTTCATTGGAACCGTTATTTGGATTATAGATGATAATCCACCTGGCGTTTCCAGGTGTGAATGGCATGTTAATTGAGAGGTAGTAAACCCACAGACACGGGCGGCCTTGAGGTCAGGGGTTGCCCACACCGGATATAAGGCAATAAGGTTCTCTCAATTATTTACATTTACATTTTGTCATTTAACAGCGACGTACAAAGTACTATAGATTCAGGTGGGATTTTGTGACACAGGAAAGCCGAACTGGCAGGAATCTTGGTTCTAGCATCGAGTATAACTGCAGCCGGATCTCCCACAGCAAGGTGTATTTCCTCAGGGCAGAGCAATTATAAATGACAGCAATCCAGAGAAAGACACCTCTGAACCACACGGACTTAGTAACTGCTCCGCCTGACAGAATTAATTCAGGTTCAGAATCTGAGCGGCCATCGGTTTGCAGAAGACCCGAGATGGGTAGCTATGACAAGTAAAATAGAAAACATAAAGCATTCCAGCTTCCCAGATCCTCTCAGCCAACAGGCAAAATGCTTCATTGAGATTCCACACGACATATCAATGCAGTGTTTACCCTTAAGGTCCAAAACTCACAGTCTGTAAACCACAAGGTAGAAACAAGTAATGATTTATTTTCCTGCCCGCTGGGGCAACCAGTGAAATCACCTCCATACCTGATCATCCTTGTGGGAATGACACTGCAGGCATGGAGGGCACAGAATGCCAAAAGCTCTTCACTTGTCATATTTCACGTTTTAAAACTTTAAGATGAGCACAAATAAGGGTATAGTCTAAGCTATAGCTGCCCATCACTACATGGAAAGTTTCCGAAAGATGGTATCACTCCCTCACAGAGATAAACAGTAAAGGCTTTATTTTGCCCAAGACGCATGAAGTAACGCATGAGGGCGCATGGATTTGCTATTTTTTAGCACTACCGCCGACAGAGGCTTAGGGCACATTGTTGGGCAGGACATTGAAAAAAAAAGCACAGTGTTATTTTAATTTTTATGTTAAGTACCTGCATCTCTACCAATCGAGATCCCCCTCTTTGAGCAAACGCTAGAGAAAAATCACTACTTTGATGGAACTATTGCCATATTCTTATTCCAAATCTCACACAAATCTTTAATTGAGTGTTTTTGGAATTGAGTATTCAGTTGATTATTCTGGCATTATAATCAAGTAATCAATTGAAATAACTGCTTTTTAAAATGCTTTATTGAGAAATAATTATAAATTAGGTAGGTAATCTTTGCCTGTGTATACATCGTTTTAAAGTGTCATTTTCAACACCATGCATAAAAATACTATTTGATTAATCGTTTCAGCCCTATCTTTACTATAAAATAGTATTCTGCCTCTCATATCCTCAACGGCCAGTTTTAGATTATTTCCCCGTTTTGTTTAAAGAAGGAAAATGAGTGAGAATTGCATTAAATAAGCCATATACAGTATGCACAAATACTGTTAAAAAGCAGAAGTCATCAATACATACAATTCTGCTGCCAGTCTATTTACTTTGACAGTACGGGACAAGGCTAAATGGTGCAATTGTCTACTATTCATCTTTGGTGCACAACTGGACACCTAGCAATAATTGAAATGCTTCCTACGTCTGGCTCATGGACAAAGAGCGGTGCTTCCCGCCTACTGGGGCATGGCACCAGCACAGAAGCCTAAGCGCAACGGCTTCTTATCACAGCACAGATCATGGAAGCGGAGACAGTCCAAAGTCACCGGTGCCAACACAGATGCAGGATATTGAATTACTTAACGATAGGGCACTGTGTTGTTTTGTGCCCATGAACCGTGAGAGAGTCTGGGCACAGACAGTCACTGAGGCACACTCCACAGTGGCCTGGAAGAAGCTTTTAAGTGTGTGAAATCAGTCAATGACTCAGAGTACTCCCCCCCAACATGTTTTGCAAGGACACAACTCCCTAGGACATAACTGTAGCATACTGCTGTGGCCTGTGATTGTACTTTACAGAAATGGATAAGGTGACAAAATAGTTTCTAAAAATAAAACATAAATTAGAAAAATAGGTTTATTTCAGGGGGGCTGGGGGGGGGGGTTGGCGGGGGGGAAAAG
>JAOYSI010006143.1:0-44917 GCA_025775065.1 Hiodon alosoides | reverse complement strand
ATATATATATATATATATATATATATATATATATATATTTGTTTTCTTTCTTTTCTTTTCTTTTATATGAGATTTGTTTCTCAGTATTGCCATTGGTGAATATTAAAATAATAAAATTAAACGCAGACAGAACTCAATAACAGGATTCTGAAACCAGGTCAAACAGTCTGACTCACATCTCTGGAGGAGAAAAATCTGGCCTAGACATCTGGTAACCACATTTGATCATCTTGTAGAACTTAGTGTCCACCAGCATGCTTGGATAAGGGCTTTTACCTACAAAGATAATAAGCAAGAAAAATTACCATTTTAGCTAGCACGTAGTAAGAACAGAGTAGCACTGAATTAGATTCAGTTTACTTACTCTATTATGGTCAGTTGACCTTTACTATAAGATAATAGCACCATGTAGAAATTTATTTTCCTGTTGATTTCAGTAATGATATATCAACACCTTACATAGCAGAACATGTAGAATGTGCTGACGTAATGAAATTCTTGATGCTTTAAATGTGCAAGACGTTGGCAGAGACATAATACCAGAGGACTCCCATTCTCACCCAGAGAGAAGATCTCCCATAGCAAAATTCCATAAGACCAGACGTCGCTCTGCACTGTGTACACACACTCAAAGATGCTCTCAGGCGCCATCCACTTAACGGGCAGTCGGGCCTGCAGAACCAGTACAAAGGGCAGAAATGGTAACACGTACATACACACCCACACACCCACATATGTACACCAACTCTATGGGAACAGCATCTCTCGGTATGAGTTTGAGTTTTTGGTTCTTTTTTTGCGTTTTTTAATTTTGTTTTCTCTGTGGCTAGACAAAACCACATGGCCGGGAAGTGGCTGGTGAGGTTACCAGTGCTGGTTTCAGCTGTAATGTCGAAGTGCAGCGACACGTGAGGGGTAAGCTCTGTGAAGTTTAAATCTAAGACATTACACTGGTGTCTGTCAAGCAGGGATTGGCGTGGTGCAGACACGGTTTAACACAGCACATCGTCTCCTCGTTGCCTTTGGCTTGTCCCTTACGTTTCCTTTCACCACGTAGTTGGAGTCGTTCATGATGTCCCTGGCCAAACCAAAGTCGCAGATCTTAGCTACGCAGCCGTCTGTCAGCAGTACGTTCCTAGCAGCCACGTCTCTGTGGATGCACTGGTGAGAAAACCGGAGAAAAAAAGTAATTGACCGAGCACCTTCTGCCTTGACCAACAGTCCACTTTTCGTCCCTAGCTTCACAAACCCTGGTTGGATTCAGTCTTAGAAGGAACTTGAACACAGTACCCCGAGGAGCTTTAGTGGCACAAAATTTTCTGCGGTTTCATTAAAAGACTCTTTTGGCTGGCACTGAGCAGACCTGTGTTACCCTGATGACTGTTCCCTTTCTTACATCGCTGTGTATGCTAAGAGCACCTGTTAAAGTGACTGAGCGGGTGGTAGTGTTGAGACGACTCTGAGAGACCATACTCACGTTTTTGGCAGCGAGAAAGTCCAAACCCTGAGCCACCTGGTAAGAAAACCTCAGCAAGTCGTCCATGTCCAGTGGCCAGGTGTCCCCCTCAGCCTCCTCGCAGGAGGGATCTACAAAGATAAAGGTGAGCAGGAGAGGTCAATCTTGCCTTTGCTGGTGTCACAGGTGCCGGCCGGGACCTTCCCACAAATACCAGAGGCTCCCACTGAAGACAAAAGGATTGACCCAGGCTAATTCACCCTGAGAGGTTCCAGTGGTTTGCGCGGGTGATGGCTTCATCTCCAGGTAGTTGTCGGAACAGGAACTTGAGATTCCACTGTCGCTGTAGATACAGAGGAGGGGGAGAGGGAAGTGAGATTAAGGAAGCTGACAAGGTAATTCACAGGCTTCCACTGTACAGTGGTTACATCAGTATTATTTTGTCAGGTATTGGTGTCCTGAGGTAGATCAAAAATATCAATGTTTAAGGGACATACAAAACTGCATTTAGGGATTGCATAAAAGTTCCAACAAAATGTGAATGCCTTACAGTTGTCTGCTCAGGCTTCACTATCACTGAATCTACATCTATTTAAGGTGATGTGGGCTTTTTTTGTCTAGTCTGAGCAAGGTAGCTTCTATTTATCGATGATCTGACAGCTATCTACTGCACATTTATGATTAACCCCTTCTGTACCTCCTGATGTACTTTTTCTCAATGCATATGTTCTTGTAGTCACTGGTCTCCTCCAAGAAGCCTGGCATGCTCATTACAAAGGTCAGGAAGTTCTCAGCCTTGTTTCTCAGGAAGTTAAGTAGGTCGCCGTGTCTGCAGTACTCTGTGATTACCAGCACTGGGCCTGAGTCCAAAGAAAGACAACGAGTTGTAGGTTAAGCTTCAAAGAAATCCAATCAGAAATCATCACCTCAAGCTAATGAAGGGAATAGTTTTTTTGGGGGGATGTCTAATTATTTGGCAAATTTTGTTGCCCTAATTATTATTGGGAGATAGGCATACCTCCATGGGTGCAGGCTCCCAGCAGGTTCACAATATTTTGGTGCCGTCCCAGGTGACTTAGTATTTTCAGCTCGGACATCAAGGCCTCCTTCTCGTCAGAGTGGGCGCTGGCTGCAGGAGGAACCGTTTAATTTAGGTATTTGCTCACATACTGCTATATATATATATAGGGTGTGTATTATTGCAAATTTTTTTATTGCAATGTGGTCTGCCACACAGCCGTGCCAATAATCGAAGAAACACACATTCTCTTGTGTCTTATTGCTTTTATAAAAACAGATTCATAAGTTCTGCCAAATAAAGTAGTCCCTAGCAACAGTTAGTGTTTTGTGACTATGTAAACTTCCTAATTCAAAATGTAAGCGACTGCACATTACACTTTTGAAATGGAACTCACGTTTGAGCATCTTCACAGCAACACGTGTGACGTTGTCCTCCTTTCCTAGGCCGTATGCAGTAGCCTCCACCACCTTCCCAAAAGCCCCAGCACCGAGGATCTTTCCTGGAAGAGACCGAGCACCTCGTCATGGGACTTCAGTCTCTTCAGGGTCACTGGGATCTCAGATGGGTTTAGCAATTACTAATGAAGCATGATGATATACCTAGCCTCAGCTTGTCCCTGGGGAACTCCCACTTTTCATTGTATGGAAGCTGCAAGGGGTCAATAAATGTGTAGTTGTTGCCGTTACTGGCCTCGATGATCTTCCACCTGATTTCATACCTGGGTTTCTTAAAAAAGAAAAGTCAGTTTTAAAGATCAATCAACTATTTCAGAAATATACTAAAATATATTTACATTCAAGAGATACAATTGTAATAGGGAACACTACTCATGAGGCTTACCTGCTTGTACTTGTAGAGCAGGATCAGCAGAAGAAACAGGAAAAACCCGGATACACCAGCAGCCCCAGCCAAGGTAGGGGTGAAAAGCTTGTCTATGGCACCAAACAAAAACACCTCACAAGAATGCTTGTGGAATACAACATTCCCAGCATATCAACTCATGTGGAGCACTCGTGCTGTACTCTTTGACAAAAGAGAAGCGTATGCTGTGTTCATGAATTGTTAATGAAGAAGGGCAATCACCAAGAGGAGGTCTCATGGTCACATCTATGGAGAACGTTGTGCTATCTTCTCCGGCCAGGTTGGAAGCCACGCACTCCAAGGTCATCCTGTGACTGGCGGGATCCATGGTCAATACACTTTTCACCTCCACCAGCCCAAACTCCTCCCTCTGCACCTCCATGGTCTCGTCCGGAACAGGCTCTGTGGCGTTCTCACTGCAACTACCGGACCGACAGCACCGGAGATAGTGGTGAACGGATCGCAATCCCCACACACTGCTGAAATAACTGCCTCAAAACATCCCACCACAAAAGCTGAAACTTATTTCACTGATCAAGGGCATTCATTTGTTTTTATACTAGAACAAAAAAACGAAATGCATATATGCAATGATCATAACACTTATTCAGAAATCACACCACCACTAGGCTAGTAGTGCTCTCGTAATCTGATTAAATGTCAATACTGAACAACGAACACCCTTTCCATCTCAGCAGCTCAACACATACATGGTTGTGATTCCGGGGCACAGGAACCAATGGATTCTGGGAGCTGGGTAACCAATGGCCGTGCAGATCAGAGAGGAGCCATTCATCTGTGATGTCACCGTAGTAACTGGCTTCTCTGTCAGACGAAAGAGACCAAACAGCCTCAGTCTGGCTAGTGAAATTCATAAACCTTTGGAAGGAAAATCTACTAAAGGGGACAATGACTTCTTTAAATAGACTTAATTTTAAATAAATCACCATGTCATATCACCAATATCACATTGAAATGTTTGACCTGTTGCTTCTATCCTAAATGCATTAAGCACACAAACGCACCACCCCTAATACTTACGGTACATCTGCACTCTAAAAGTGATGTAAGCGTCAGCCTTGTCGCTCTTTGCGTAGAAGGAGTATTCTCCTTGCTCCTCTGCATTCATCCTCTTCAGGAGAATGCTAGCCTCGTACCTGCCAGAAAACAAACAGTCTCCAATTTGATCGTGAATGAAACTTCACTCCCATGTCTCAATAGGCTGTGCTACTTTTCAGTCTTTTAGCCAGACCTCAAGTTTGAGCAGCTTGGCTTTCCGTTAATAGCCCTTTCCACAAAAATAAAAGGCAAGAATTTACACAAAAAGCACAGCCCTTTCTAGAATGCAATACTTCTTCAAAATATTGTTAAAAAGGAACCAAGAAATAGAATTTGAAGTTTTTTGCATTTCATTGTATATTCAAATGGAATGCAACTGTATTGTCCAAATGAACTATGAGTTTGTCTTTATACTGGCATGATTTCGAAAAAGTAACTGATATTACCTATTGTTGTGCTGGTAGAAGGAATTCTCCTGTGAGGAGTTTTTGTGAGATGATGGGGTTTCCCACCTATGAGCTGTGATAGGAGGGTACGCCTCAATCTGTACACCCAGACACAGGTCGTTCCCCGGGTGTGTTTTGATGACCATGCCCTCGCGGTCAAGTTTGGGTGACAGCTGTGGTGACAATCTGAGGTATGGTTTATCTGTACAATAGCATGAACGGACAGATCACTTCTAGACACTCAGTCATGCTCATTCAACTGGTATCATCACTCGCGTATGTTTTGTGTCTATTGAGACAGTCCTTCATCATAGGGCTTTGCGAATTCCGTTAAAACTATAATTGGCAATATACTCAGTAACACTGAACATTTGGTAGGAATTTTGGCACATAGTTAAGATTTTTTTGTTTGTTATTTATGTATTAACTTACCTACAACCTGCAGGTACGTGGTGGAGCTGTTGACCCCAGCCTCATTAATGCCTATGCAGGTGATGTTCCCCGTGTCAGACATGTTCACTGCAGGAATTGTCAGAGTGCTTTCGATATCAAGCCGATTTCCTGATCGCACGTTTTCCTTCACTATGGTCTTCTGGGGAAGAGAGACAACACGAGGGTCAGAGGTTACGTTGCCACAGTCGACAAGGCATCAGAGGGAGGTGACGGGACATTGGTCCATTGGTCAGCCTTTTACTCTAATCAGTGCACATCCTGCCTCCATGTGGGTGTTGTGGTCATTGCAATCGTGTCCAACACTCACGCTGTGCAGGTTGTGCTTCCACGTGACATTGTAGTTGAAGTTGGGGTTGTGCGTTTTGCAGGAAATCTGCAGCTTCTCTCCAGCAATGCGGACGTATTCACCCAACTCCAGAAACACATAGGGCGGGAAATACAGCCCTGGAAAATAACGGAGACAGAAAGATCTCAATGTGGTCATGCCCTTCCATCAAGTGGCCACCGGGTGAGCGGACAAAGGGCAAGGCTCACTCTGAATGATGTTGAGGGAGAAAGTCTGCGAGATATTCTCCATCCCATTTATCTTGGCACTGCAGACGTAATCAGCGTTGTAGCTGGGGTGCAGGTTTCGGATGAGGATGCCCCTCCTGGGGTCGGCACTGTAGTTCATCCCCGGGGGCACGGAGGAGCCGTTATTCATGCGGAGTGACAAGCCAGTGGCAGTGGGGTTGGTCAGCAGGCATGGGAGCAGACAGTTATCGCCTTCCTTCTTCACTTGGTTGTAGGCAGTGCTTATGGTGAAAAGCTGATTCGGATCTGTCAACGATACAGCAGTGATGCAACATCATAATTAAGGGGTCGGCACTGATTTAACCAATACTTTTGAGTACGCACATAAGAAAAAACTGTGACTCTTTCGCTGAAAACATCTTGCATGTGAGCCGGATTCAGCTTAACAGATGCCATTCCAAAGATTTAAAAGAAATAAAATGACCTACGTCACTCTTATTTTTACTGAACTTTCAATAAAGCAATTATGAATCCAAATCTTGTGTTGACCTTGTCCACACCCTCTCACAGTCTCATTGGAGGCCTACCTCTCACATAGACATGAACCGAAGAATAGAGCTCTGGCAGGCTCAGGTAGGAGCAGTTGTATGTGCCAGTGTGGTCTGCTTTGGAACGCCCTACTGAGATTACGCTGGTGTTTCCATTGTTCACCACCAGTTTCTTCTGCTTGGCCAGACGAGGGTGCCACGTCACCGGGCCGTCTCCCTCGCAGTGCAAAATCAGGGGCTTTTTGTGGCTCAGTACCACTTCCGTTCTGTTCAGAACCTCTGAATTA
The DNA here is from genome assembly GCA_025775065.1 of Hiodon alosoides. Lineage (NCBI taxonomy): Eukaryota > Metazoa > Chordata > Actinopteri > Hiodontiformes > Hiodontidae > Hiodon > Hiodon alosoides. The sequence continues at coordinate 38,273 of JAOYSI010006143.1, read as the reverse complement.
AACCTGATCACTGGGGGTCTCCTCTCTGTGAGACAAAGTGTTACAGTAAAAAAAAAAAGATGAATGCACTGTCAAAACAAGACGCATCACATGGTCAGATCACATGGTCAGACTAATTGTTTATTAAACATTATTAATTGTACTGTTTTATAAAACTTTTCCAAGCTCCATTAAACCTGATTCATGAAACGATTCCCTGTCCTCTCTTTAAATGAGGGAAGCGGTCTATGTTCCAGCTGTGGTTCTCATTGGTGGCTTTACACCACAGTGCATAGGAGCGGCTTCAGTGAAAGGCCAGACGTGGCTGGAGAACCGAACAGACAAGCCAGGCAACTGCCCCAAGGCCTCCGACCACCGGGGGTCCCCTAACGGCAATGTTGCAAGTAATATGTGAGTAGTTTTTTTCGCTGTGATAAAATTATGATGAGCATTTCGACTGTGTAAGCACTCTCTATTAACCAATAAGTGAACATTACCCCCCAGAAACCTTTCCCATTGCTATTGGCAGAACAGTAAATGTATGTGGATGTATTGTGAAGCATCCATTTTTGCTCTTGACACATTGCTTCCTTTGGTGGATACATTTGTGCAGGGCAACTGAACTGTTTGATAATTAAGCCTCTCTCAGATTTGAAAGCTTATTCCGTGAATATTAGGGAATTTCTCATTTTGAATGGATGTATATATACTGTAGATAACTCGCCTTACTTGAGATATTTGTTTTATTGCCACGTACTGAATGGAGAGTTGTTTTTTATCAGTATCAGTATTTATCAGTATTTGATCAGATCCATTTACTCTCTGCCCTTACTCTCCTCAGGGCATATGTATTCGTTGGAGTGGGAGGGTGAGTGGCCCATGACTAATTCATCTAGCCATTCTTTGCCATTCTTTTGCTTTGCTCGACTCTGAGTGGTACAACTACACCAGCATGGTATTGCCTCAGACTTCTTCCAGTCACCCTGACTACACAGGATTTTTCACGTTTGCAATACACACTTGCCACGATGCAATAGCTGTGCGGTGTGTGTTTTACTGCAGAGGAGAAAGGGGAAACGAAAGCACCAGTCCCCGCTATTGCGGTAGAAAAGTCTGGAACGAAACGGCGGCCATGGCGGGTTCCAGGAAACATATTGCAGAGGCAACGATAATTTCAGAACCAGTGGGGGGGGGGGGCTATGGTTTGATTCCCCATTCCCCCTCTCATTTCTGCTTTCTCTGTGGCCGGATTCTCAGGATCCATGTTCTCATTCTGTCCAATTGAAATTTGATACTTTTCTTTACTGTGCCTTATGTGTATGGACATTTTTGACACTTGGTAAACTGACTGATTCAAAGCACACCAAACTCTGAAACCTGATCAGTCCATAGAAATGTTATATTTACTCAAATCATTTCATGGGTACATTTAGAAATATAGTGTATGAAACCTGTGTATTCCCCCAACCCTGTCCCAGATGAGTACCTATATAAAGACTACAGCGCACCTTCTTGGCAGTCGCACAATTAAAACATAATTTAATAAAATAAGTTAATTTAGCACATGTTATTCAGAAAAAAAACTGGTCTTCATTGGATTTCACAGCTTATCGTTCAGACCCTCCGCTCATGCAACTAGCTTTTCTTGGATAGGATTCCTGATCCTGATTTCAGGGACATGCAACATACCAATTTAATCAAACATATAGATCAATGGCTAATAGATTAGTTGATGACTATTGGGCCAATGCACAATACCCACTTCTACAAGCCAATGTTTTTGCAAAAAGAGACGTCCTTTAAAGGGCACCCTTAACTAAAACCTGAACAAATTGTAGATTCATTTTTAAACTGTTTTTGGACGTTTGAGTGACACTTTAATATTGGAAGATTGAACAACAGGGATGAGGCATGGTAATGCAGAAAGGGATAGTCACACAGGGTCAGATGCTGTGGAGAAGAGGGGAATAAAATCTCAAATTCATAAAGAAGTCAGAGTCATTCCAGCAAAAACATCTGACAGAAATGAGCGTCTAAAAGGGTAGGGATCTAAGGGAAGCCTAAGGGGCCGTGGGGTAAAAGAAGTGCATGAAGATCGTGATATTTCAGGGTGCAAACAAAGGGCCGCTTTGAAAGAGGGAACTTATGACACACTGAGGACAGAGGAATCATGACTCTGACCAATATCAGTACAAAAAAGTGCTTTTAAGTTCGGAACACAGTAAAACACTTTCAAGGGTCTGCATGCTTATTTTCTGCCGACAAAAAGAACATAGCTACCCTCTGATTGTGACCACCAGTTGCATACGCTTTGTATTATACATTATTACATATCATTTTTAAATGTAAATGCTTAATAACGGATAATTCCAATGTAATTTATTATAAACCACAAAAACATTAAAACACGCAAGAGATGAAAACATTATTTATTATGATATTTTTCCATTTAAATATCACCTGAAATGAAAGAAAATGCCCTGTTGACTATATCTGAATGCAAAATGCAGGGCATACTATTGAATTCTTGACCAAAAAAAGTTACTACAGTAACTCTAAAATCCCCCTTCAATGCCCCGGATCGGCCTCTCAGATTTTTCAACTTTGGGGCGACATTCACTGGTTTACAGGGAATTCAGCGCAGCGCGGTAAATGGCTTGATCTCCCTGCTTGGAGCAGCTCCAGACCCAAAATGAAACAAACAGTCATGACGGGGATGGCGTGCAGTCTTACCTTGGGTTTCACAAGGCAGCGCCCACAGCAGGAGGACCAGGTGCAGCATCCTGCCGTCGCTCAGGGCCAGAAAATAACACAAGTCTACTCTGGTCAGGCGCTTGTCAGGCAACTAATGTCTGCGATGATTCAGTCCTATACTCTTAGACATCACAACTTCTGCTTTTCTCCACCGGGATTGAGAAATCAGGTTGTGAACCAAAAACTAAACCAACACAAAGATTTCCCTAGGTCCACAGAATGTTCACACCCTCTGCGTACTTAGTTCAACGTTGTTATTAACGGATGTAAACGGAGTCTACCTTTTCTACATAAGGCCCGATGCATGCACATGTGTGTCTGTCTCTGCTGTGACCTCACTGCAAACACATGCAAGAATAACAGTTCACCTCGCAGTCTCTTTGGAAAGATGCCTTTAGATATTTCCAGTTGAAAAGAGGAGCCCCAACGGCCAGCCAGGTCCAATATGCAGAAGTGGAGAGCTTTTCGTCTTTTGCCTAGCCCTCTTGTTAAGAGCTGTAACACCAAAGACACAGTGGGCCGAGTGTCACATTGCTTTGTGTTTCAGATTTTTTAACGGCAAGATCTGCACAACAACATTCAAGTGAGGCAAATACACTAACGAGATTAGCCCTGACAACCATGGTCTCCATGGTTGTTGGCCATGACGAGGGGCTGGGCGGCCATGAATAACTCATTTGATGCAACCCTTACATGAGTGGCTGCTGCAGGACCCCATGATGGACATGGTCTGTAAATGGATGATGCATTCGACTCTGTTGATCCTGAAGACGTCAGAAGAGGCTTTGTTGCTTCAAAAAAACGGGTATATGATGCTAATTTGATTTTACACTGAAATATTTCAGTTGATAAACTGGCTGAATTACACTGCTACCTTGTATCAGTTTTTGTTATACAGCATCTGAATGTGTCCTTTGCTTCATAGCCTACATGATTATAACTAATGTGCGTTTCGAAGGGGAGTGCTTGTTTTGCCAAAACACAGCTTGCAATATCAAATCCGTAACTTAATTCAGTCACCAACAGTTTGCATAGTTTTCTCTCATTTTACCATGAAATTGTATTGACTATAGTTTTGTGGAGACGTCTGCCCGTTTTTGTTATTGCAGTCAATGCAATTTAATTTATGAATTTTGTAGAAAGTTGGTTCATCATGGACTGAAGCGTGCCAGTGTGTCTGCCGGATAAAGACATTTGAAGACAGTGTATTTCCTGTTTTACCAGCGCTGCTTTAAATGCTGGTTTAGAGGTGTCTCGCCATCGTATATGGTGGATGTTAGTGGGTTTTTGAATTATACATATATGCGACTGTTCAAACATCAGCGGGCTAAAAAACATTTATTTGTGTTGTTCAAGAGAAGTAGGTTACACAGCCTTGCCATACCTGTTGCATGCAGCAGATTAACTGCATTTTAATGTCAAAATACAATGTATAACGACTATCACTGTGCCCCAGATCTGTCCCAAAGGCAAGGGGCAGTGAGCAGCTGCAGGGTTAGATGCTCGTTATTGACGTTCAAACTCGATGCTGAATTATATTGTGGAAACACCAATCCTCCTGATTACAGCTCTAGATGGATTATTTGTCTGTGATGTACTATTTCCCTTTAATCCGTTGTACTTACTTTCTGTTCATATCCACAACTTGCATATTTCAATGCATTCCACATTAATGTACATCAATGTAAATGTTAATATTGGAATCTAATTGCATTAATTTATTTTCTATTGGGAATTCAGTCTCCTTCACATCAGCAATTGCTTCATTCTCAGACTGTGCCTCACCAGAGTTCTAACAAGCCCCAATTAGGGGCTTAATCGCCAGTTTTATGATTTGTTAAGTATTCACGCGTCTCCCTTGTTCTCTGTAATTTACTCCCTGTGTATATGCTACAGTCCTTCGGCTCCCCCCGTTCTTTGTGAAGTCTTGCATGCTTCTACACTGCTTGGGTAAGCCTTGTGATGACACGCCTAACTACTGAAGTTCCGTTCCGTTCCGTTCCTTTCCGGAGCGCTGCCTTACAGGACAGTATTATCTTTTTCACTGGCTTGTGGCTGATTTCAACGTATCTCACAACCATGTGGTCGACCGACAGTTCAGACCCCTCTTCCTGAATTGTTGGTTTTGCTGACCTTTCAGGTCAGTATTATCAGGTCAACAGCAATGTGTGCTCTCAAGAAAGAACATCTAATCGCAAAAACCATAACTGTTGGGTAAAGGCGGTTGGATAAAGACGTACTTTTTAAATCCTACTGTGTTGCCCTGTATCTGAACAAAAGATGACATCAGAAAACAACAGGAAGCTGAGGAATTAACGGGTGATTAACTCATATGATTCTTTTTAATTTTTTTGTGTCTATACTGCATGAGAATAGGATTTTACGGTACAGCTAAATAAAATGTGACGTTATTAAAAATTTTAAAAGGGATATGTATCAGCATATATTTTAGCGCCAGGGCTTACCCCCACACGTATCATATTGGTGAGTGTCTTTTGTATCTACTGAGAACAGTCACAGAAATGACCCCGTAGGTGCTCTTCTCAATTAAAAATAAAACACATAAAATCCTGCCAGGACAGACCGGACAGAGGCCTCGTGCTCCAAGGTCATCTTGTGGAAGGCTGGATCCGTGGTCAAGGTGCTCCCCTCAGCCTCTGGCTTGACTTCTCCCTCTGACTTCTGTAGACGGACAGGATCCTGCTCACAACTATCACAACAGTGTCAAAAAATCCTGCCTCGAGAACGGAAACTCCTTTCTGTCACTAGCGGCATCCGTTTGTCTTTATGCAAGCAGAACATATCACAGAATAGAAAAATAACAATGACGATCATAACGCTTATTCAGAAATCACACCACCACCAGGTCAGTAGTGCTTTGGTGATCGGATTAAATGTGATTCTTCACGACGGATGGCCCTTCCATCTCAGCAGCTCAATGGATGCTTGGAGCTGGGTTACCAATAGCAGTGCAGGTCAGAGAGGAGCATTATGTGATGTCACTGTAGTAAATGGCTTCTCTCTCAGGTGACAGAGACCAAACAGACTTGCAGGTTTTTAGTTCAGGGAATGTAAAAAATATCTGGCAAAGAAAAGTATGGCACGCAGCCGGCAGCCACCCCCTCAAGCTGGGAGACAATTGACGGATGGCATCACTGAGAGGGAGGGCCACGCCCTCTAATAATTGGACCTTTTAATTATGCTTTAATTATGCTCTCGGACTGAGCATGCACTTGCGTGCTACAAAATGTTTTTGTTTTTTTTGCAAATCAAGACAAATTAGGGAACAACTGACAAAACTGCATTACGCAACCCATGGGATAAACAAAGCACAAGAAAATCCCCAGTTCCCTCAGCAATCTCTGGGTAGATTTGCCCACAAATCCACGGCACCGCCAAGCTAATTCTCATTCTCCGGCCTCGCTGCTCTGCATTCGCTGCTAGCTTAGCATACCTAGCGCAGCCTATTTCTCCTACGCCCCTTTCACTGCACCCTGAAGCATGTGGAGAGTTGGACCACAGTAACAAATCAAGTCATAGGCTGGATTAGAGTGATCTCAGATGGAACTATGAGGCCTGGCCCACATCAGCTATCAAAACAAATTTTTTTATTGGATCAGGGTTGATATTCTGGGGGATAAGGCATTGAAGGTTGGCAATAATTTAGAAAGAAATTATTAATGCATCATATAATTTATTTTAAAATAGCAGAAGAAAGGTTCGGTACGAGAAATTTCTAAACGAATGGAACACTTGAATAAGAGAAGCCCCGGAACTGAAGTCCCATTTTAATAATTTCTTTGTCAAACAATCTCTGTATGGAACATGATTTAGTTTCTTAGCAGACCCCTGCCAGGGCTACTTACGTAGTTTACAGTTTCACTATTCAACCACCCATACCATCTATTCAACCAGCGAGATACTGAAGCTTTCTTAAATTTACAACAGCAGAGGAGAGATTGACAGCGCTCAGGATGTAAACAGTCTGCAAGTCTTTTCTTGTAAGGGGCTTGTAAGGAAACTGATGACGGCAGTCCTCACTCAGTCCCCAACAGCTCGCCATCAGAGCTTCTGCTTTTCTTCACAGGCGACCAGAGTTAGGAAATAAGCTGTCTGGCTACACAGAACCAGCGTTGTATCGAAACACGAGATTAAATTTATTAAAGACAGTGAAAGATGCTGATGTCTTCTCAAGGCACAAATCAATTCAACAGATTCGTCATCGTCGGTTTCAGGTAGACGAAGGATGACGGAATTACTCCTATGGAATAAGAACAAAAATCATTCATTATTTAAGACCAAACGCATCATGATTTCCCAGATAATGATTATATAGATCTCCGCTGGCTCTTCGTTACTTAGAGGACCAAATACACAGCTTGTGTGTCTAAGAGAGAGGACATCTCAGGTGCCAATCAGGGTCAGTATCCATGTGTTTGGGGCGACCGTTTTGTCTGCAGGGCAATCTGTTTCAGTAGAAAGCCTGCTGGGTATGTTCGGAGGGAAAGTTGGTTATCAATGGCGGTGATTGAGATGTGACAGCTTCACTAGTTGGCAGCTCTTTCATTCTATGTGACATCACTAAATTTTGGGGCTGTGCTTAGTACCTTCCCTTTGTGTGACGCATTGCTTGGGGATCAGATCTGTTTCTAGTTCCTCCAGAAAAGTCTATTCAAATTAATTTATTGACTGAGTTTCTCAAATGAGGACCACAGACTCTTACAGGTTATTGAAAACTTGCCTACTTCCAGTCCAGACAAGCTGGCTAATGGCTTCCACACCAAGATATTTTCCTCTTATCGCAGTGGAAGATCACCACATTTTATTCACCCTTCAAGGTCAACATGCTACAGTATTAAGTAAAACATTAAGTAGCATTCTCTGTTAGCGTAATTTTTCTTGAGAAGATTGACTCAGTTATTTTTAAATAATAGATGGCAGTGCAGCAGTAGAAATAGTAAAAATCTTTATTACAGTTTTTCTTTTACAATTCTTCAAAACACTGATAACATACTACGTACATAAGAAAGTTAATTGTAAACATATTCAAAAGCTTTGGTACCACACGTTTTATAAACATTTCTATGCAAAGAATTTATTGTGCATTGTGCATCTATATATTCAGAATATTCAGAAAGGTGTATGTACACTTTCAGTACCTTGAGCAAAGCAAATAAATTGTGAGTTCTCAAACTGTGATTGAAACAAACTCCGTCAATTGTAAAATGTTTTTTCTTTCTCTATAGAATTGGTGTCCCTATGAACCAACAACCTTCCAAGCCCACTACAACTCATCAACCAGTAGCCAACATCCCAGACTATTTTTGTAATATAATAGGGTAAAAAAAAATTAAAAAATTTTACATTCTTTTTGCATGCGTAGATAAATCACAGAATAACTGGTAGCCTAAAACAACGCCAGGCTGTCCACTTTGTTCTGCTGTCTGCTGTTTTTCTGAGCCCTGACATTCCTTTGTAACAGTTCTGTTCACAGTTCCCTTTCTCCTATTTTATATTTTCCTGCAGTGACACAAAGGTTTTCATTTGTTTCTTGTATGAACAAATGTAATCATTTCAAATACTAGACCATTTTTGATGAGTTGATGATTGTCAACTAATTTTCATTAAGACGTTGTTCAATATTGATAAAAATGAAAGTAAACCACATAGGTGGGTGAATATCACCATTGACACATATTATTTGTGTTGAACAACAACAATATTGATATTTTTAATATGAAATTAGATTTAATGGTTTTTGTCTTGTGACTGCCATGATGTTCCTGTCATGGTCAGAGTCAAAGTTGAGCCAAAAAATATATATCAACGACTATTCAAACATTAACTGCAGGTGCTGATGAAAACTAGGTCACAGAACTTTGTATCCTAAGACACCAAGTATGATTTGATATATAGCAAACACAACATGATTTCTGAATTTATCACGAGGTATTCCTTCAGAGATATATCTATATTTTCCTCCATAGTGACATCTTTGCTGAACATAGAAAACTACAACAGAAAATGCATTTGCATGCTAATCATGGAAAGGTATTTATAATGAATATCAGCATATAAATCTATGTAAAGTGCAAATTTGCTACAATTATTGCATTTCCCCTAACACGCTTTTTAAGATCTCAGATTGAATAAAAATCTGATTTCAGGTATTTTATGTCAAACGGTAGTTTGTGGTGAAGCCTAAATATGAAACGCAATGGTATAAAAAAACTAAATATAAAAGTACAACCAAAAAATATAAAAATGCCATATGATTGAAAATGCCTTTATACATATAAATCGTACGTTAAGCAAAATAGAATACTCTTTACCTAAATACGTGTTTTATAAATGATCGTTTGGCAGTGATATAGCTATTCAGAATCATACTTATATAGTCATTTCTTTTGCTAATTACGCATTTGCGTTTAGAAAAGTGAACCTTTCTAGTTAAACAACGATACTTTAAACTCTGCAATGTACCTTTGATTTCTCACTGAGACTACATAATTAATAAAATAAAATGTCTTCTTACTGGTGGTTTAAAGTAACCCTGTATTGGACATCTTTGCTCATCAATGCCATACGTTATTAATGCCATGTATGAATGTATCCATCTCAACGAGGAGCAGGCAGTCTATGGGACAAAGGACATGCTTATTCATTTTTTATTTGAACTATTTACCTATTTATTTTCTGTATAGCCTAAAACACCGGATTCATTATTCTCGTGGCGTAACTAACTTGCCATGCCTAATTCAAATGATTGCCTCGTTTCTGCACAATGTAATTTCTTCAATTAGAGTTATTTTGTATGCCCACTGTGTATAAAATCCTTTGATAGAGCAAACTCTACCAAGACCCATAAGACTGCAAATCCAAAACCCTTTAGATAGATCCTCGGATAAAGCTGCCTGCGAACCGCTTGAAAAACATGGCTGTCCGCTTCTGAAATCCGGCAGAAGAAGAGAGCCTTCTTATTTGCTGATGACAGACAGACGCTACATTGAGGCTACAGGAAGCTCTCTTCCACATCTGGGATTCCTGAAGCTTCTTTAGTCTGTTCCTCCTCAGTGCAGCTTGGCAGGTCTCGCTCCAGAGTGCTGACCGGCATTTCCACAGTGTCAGTGTCAGGCTCCTCTTTGGAGTTCTCAGAGCTGTCGGTGGAAAGAGATAACACATTCAAGTGGCTGTGGATGTCATCACTGACAGTCAAGTCAAATGGTGCCTTGTTGTTTCACTGCTGTGTGGTATTGTTGAGGAAATCAGTTTTTACCATTACTTTTCTGTGCAGAAATGATTAAGTCTTTTGATTGTGTCTGATGATTATTGCATTAGCTGGCTGCTCGCTTTCAACATTTCTCAAAATCGTGTGGTCTACCATAGGTTTTTGAGAAACCTAGTGGGTTTTCCCCTGACTACTCCTCTTAAATGTTTGGGCAAATTAGCCTTTAAAATCAACATTGAATATTTCAAAAGTAACAGGTTTTTTGTGACACAAAATGGATGTCTACCCATCAACTATGCTTTGTGATGACCTCAGTGGTGGTCTTAAAAATTATTATTATATATTTAAAAATGTTTTTACCTTGCTGGATTGCTTTATTATTGAGCAAAATGTAATGTCTTATTAGAACAGGTAGAAAGAGAATGAACACCAATGTTCTGAAACCGTTATTGTATGAAAATGTATTTTACATGAAAGTAGTAGATTGTCAAAGTGAGTTATTTCAATGAAAACAAACACACAGAAGAAACTCATAGTTGTAGAGCTTGTGTTAATGCACATACTGAAGCTGCCTATGTACTTTTTTACATATTTACATCTGACGGAATAGTTTCATACAACGCAGGAGGTTTTTCTCTATTCACGCTTGTCTCTATTTTCTTTCCAAATCGGTCCTCGCCCATACTCGCATTGGTGACATTCAGCTGTACCTCGAGGGACTTTCCAGGGTTCCAACAGTCTCCTCGAGACCCTCCTCAGGTTTGGGGTCTGGGATGGGGATGATGTACTCATTATAGGAGGCTATGGCTTCCTCCCCCTCAGCCTCTCGTCCGATTTCCACAGCAGATAGGTTTGCCGGAACACTTGGCCCGGACATTCGGGGTTTCGTACGAACCACGGCAGGGTGGTCGCTCTTCAGGAAGCTTTCGTTCAGCAGGCTGTATTTCTGTTTCCGGTAAAAGTGAGCATTAGATTGGATTGCTGGAGATGTTTGTTGTTTTACGTACTCAAAAATGATCTGGAAATTAGCTACCTTTTTATAGCTGTCAGTCAGCATGTTCCCCATTGTGTGGACCAAAAAGGAGAACTCCGGTCTTTTCTCAAATTTCTCATCCCAGCATTTCCGCATGACATCGTAGCTAGACAACACCGCAGATATTTACATCATTTATAGCGGAACCAAGATTTTGTTTAACTTTAATTGTCAAGACAAACACTAGGGAGTAGCACGCAGGCCAAAGAAAAACGGTGAAATGCAGAGAAACACGGTAGCCACTTGGAGACACACTGAGAAAGACTCACACATCGTCTGCGGCGTGGGCAGGTTTAGCCATCCTGTAGCCCCTCTTCAGGGCGCTGTAGAATAGTTCGTTCATGGGGAGGTCAGGATAGGGTGTTCCTCCTGGAGCCAGAGAGTGAGAACTTTCAATGAGGCAAATATATATATTTATATATTTTTTTTACCACCACCTTAACATACGCAGACTGTAAAACTCTCCCATTTCCTTTCCTTTAATATCCCATACACATGCATGGCCCCCACAAAACGAGCCCTTTTTTGATACTGGGTTTTTTGAAAAGCACAATGGTAAAGGTTTCACTAGCAGTGAATATGGAAAATGGCTCCACTTTTGCAACAAAGAAAATGTATATATATACACGAAGTTTTGCATTTTTTTTTGTTTATTTACACATTTGCTTGGTTTTGACAAATTGTATCAAAGTTTTTTTTTTTTTTACATTAGGATAAATAGCCAGGGTGGAATCTGAACCCACAATCTGTGAATTTCAAGGCTATTAGCCTAACCATTATGTCATAGAACCAGCATCCTGCACAACTTCCCAGGGGATGAATGTAAATTGACAAGTGAATGAATTGGCGGGGATGATAGACAGGAGGGGTACTCACCCAGGGTAAAGATCTCCCACAGCAGGATGCCGTAAGACCAGACATCACTCAGAGTGGTGTAAAGGTTGTGGAAGATGCTCTCAGGGGCCATCCATTTCAGAGGCAAGAAGGTCTGAGGATTCAGAAAGATGGGGTTTCAGTTCAAGAGTGGGGCTGATTCGTGAGTGGCTTTTGTGAATCATTTTACATTGTTGTGCAAAAATAAAAGCCACTCACAAATCGGCAAATGGCTAGATCTTGAAATTGAATAAGACGTGTGACGTTTATAATATTATATTCTAAACAGATTTTAGGTGTCTAGGGATTGTCTCTGTGCTTAAGTATATTTTTTGGGGGATTTCTATTACGTATCCCCTTTAAATAGTCACAGTTTATCATACCCCAGTGGAAAGCAACCAAGCTCAGGCTTCCTGATTAGTCACACATGACAGAGACACAGATGTTTTGCGTCTGATACAATATTACTATATTTAAAAAAACCTACATAACTTCATAATTTTGAGTCTCAAAGAGTCTTAAATAATGTGGAAGAGAAATCCCCCTTCTACATATTCTAAACCTGACATTGCTTTTTCCAGTACTGGGTGGTTTAACGTCTTCAAACCTGTAGAAAATGCAGAATCAGCTGATATTTTAGTTTATGATTCATAAGGTGTGGAAGGTTTTAAAATAGCCTCGAAAACTACATAAACAATAAGCTAACTAACCTACAGAGCGTGGTAAATAATTGTAATGGTAATCACCACCCCCAGGCATCTGTCTCTCACTGTTCTCAATAAGCAGTGGACAGCCACTGGCTCCCTGGACTGCTCCCAGAATTTGAGCATTTTAGGGTTCCCTGGCACACGTACAAACAGTGCACTTACACTGCGATTTTGAAAGGACAATGTGTGCATACCTTAGAAAAATAAAAAGAAACAAACTGGTGGAAGGTTGCCGAGGGGCCTCACTCACGCTGCCCTTGGAGATGTAGTTAGAGTCATGCATGATGTCCCTGGCCAGGCCGAAATCACAAATCTTCACCAGCTTCCCTTCGCAGATCAGGACGTTCCTCGCTGCGAGGTCACGATGGACACACTGCGGGCCAGTCGACATATCACATCTCTCGTCCATTCCACATCTCTTCCTTCCTTTTTTATTTATCTAGGCTTGTTTTAGTGAAAATCACATACATTTTTGGATGCCAGGAATTCCATTCCTTTGGCCACTTGATAGCTGAATCCCACCAGATCTGTGTAGCTCAGGATGGGCGAGTCACTGATGGCCATGCTGGTATCTGCTCTCTCTTGAACTGCAGTGGAACACAAAAGGAGAGGGAAGGGCTGATAAAGTCTCACAAGTACTGGCACACTGGCATGAAGTGTAATTTTAGAGAGATATATTGAAGTGTTTCAGTGATGTATCTGTGTAACACCTGTGGTCGCTCTACCTTCAGTCTTCCACACAGGCAGTGATGTGCACAGGTGCAAAAGTTTTATGAAGTTTATTTTTTTTTGTCTTTGTCAATAAGTAGCTTATCTCTGTTGTCTCACCTTGTCCTTGGTAATTGTCTTGCTGGTATGGCGTTTCGTAAATGGACGGCTCAATGTCAGCGTACTTGATGCTGTCGACCAGCTCCTGCATGGGAAGGTACTCCATGTTGTCGTCCTTGCTCATGTCCATGTAACCCCCGTCACACTCACTGCCGAACGACACGTAGCTGACAGGATTGGTTACATCGTTTGTGTGTCTCAACGCTCGGCATTGTACATCATACACAGTCTTTAAGGTGTTCATGCAGTATGGTTGGACTCTGGCTCAGCAACCAAGTCACTTGTGATCAGAATTTTAATATACAAACTCATGGGTACGGTATTCACTTCTCAGCCCACTACTTAACATCTCTTCCCAAGCAGTTTGGGAGTGCTTGCTTAAAACTATAGTCAAACTTTTATCTTTTTATCCCTTAAGGGCGTTTGAATGGCGTGTCAATGAGTAAAAGAGAATAAACAGAATACATATCCAGATGGTGATGAGTAATCTGACCGCAGACCTATGAAAAGTAAAACCATCCCCATGATGTCAGTGCATTTAAAGCTACAGCAGCCCTTACCCTTTGCCTTGACTGTCCGAAACACTGTTTCCGCACATGTCTGCATCTCTGCGGCTTTTGTCTGCATAGTACTGCAGGAAGGTGTGCTTGTTCCGGTGAAGGTAATCGACCAGGTCTCCGTACCTACAGTACTCGGTTACCAAGTAGATTGGCCCTGCATCACACAAGAAATAAAGAGACCCATGTCAGTCCATTTACGCATTGCATTTACAGATGTCAAGAGCTTGCTAACGTTAGCTGTTTTCTTCGGAGGAAAATGAATAGTGCTTTGCCCCCTGCTGGCGTAGCCTCTCTTTTTCTTCTGGACGTGAACCACCTGAGATCTAGATGAGCTCCTCAGCTCAGGTCCAAGCACTCACCGTGTTTGGTGCAGGCTCCCAGCAGATTAACAATGTTGAGGTGGGGCCCCAAGTGACTCATGATCTTCAGCTCTGACATCAGGGCTTGGGTCTCACTCCTCCGTGCTGTGGCTGTGGTTCAGAAAGCACAGAGATTTTAGAGACCCCGGAGAACGTGATTGGGGGGAGGGGCACATGGTTTTGGTTTTTTGGTGATCGGATGCGTTGAATGATGCGTTTTGGTACGTACACTTGAGCATTTTCACGGCAACCTTGGTGGTGGATTGGGAATGGCCAAGACCATAAGCAGTTGCCTCCACGACCCTGCCAAATGCTCCCGAGCCCAGAGTTCGACCTGAAATGCAAATCGTTGTCAGGAAAACAGCAAACGTTTTAGTACGGAGGAAGCCTCTGGTCTGATATAGGCAAAAATTAATACAGCCAAAATACATTATAAATCAACATTACATCCTAAAAACCGTTTAAGATGACCACAATATTGTTACCCCTTTGCATTATTTACCTTAAATCTGATCACTCTTCACCATCTGTCCTCTCACAATTGCCTTCTCTATTATATCCTACAGTTGCAGGGGGTGTACAGTAAGCCTCACCCAAAACGAGCCTGTCACGGGGCATTTCCCAGGCAGAGTCGTACGGCAGGTGGATGGGGTCCACGTAGATGTACTCATGGCCATCGGAGCTCACAGACTCGATCACCTTCCATCTGATCTCATACCGGGGCTTCTGCAGGAAACGCAAGGGCAACACACAGGGGTATCACAGGAGAACACGGTTCCGATGCCCTTTGACCATGGGGGAAAAGGGGTGCATCGGGGAGTGAGAGCTGCAAATGAGGAGTGCAAAGGACCAAAAAATTGACTCACCTTTCTCCACAGTGCGATTAAAATAATGATGGAAATCACAGCAATAACCACCAAGGCCAAGACGGCAGCCAGCA
The DNA here is from genome assembly GCA_025775065.1 of Hiodon alosoides. NCBI lineage: Eukaryota > Metazoa > Chordata > Actinopteri > Hiodontiformes > Hiodontidae > Hiodon > Hiodon alosoides. The sequence goes on along the minus strand of JAOYSI010006143.1, from coordinate 23,012 downwards.
CGGCCACCTGGGAGTTAAGAGCTGCGAGAACAGAGTACAGACTCGTAAACCTCACTGGGGCCAGCATGTGTGATATCAGTCAACTGTGAAATAAGTATGAGGTCACAGCACTGTACCCTCGTTCCCGTGGGCTTTATGGGCCGCTTAAATGAATTCCAGTGGCTTTTGTTGTTTTCAAGTGCTTTATAATGAAGATAAAGGAAAGACATTATGGTTAAATTAGCCCTTTTTTATTGTCCTGGGTGGTACTTACTGCTTGACACCAGTTTGATGTCTCTACTTCTCCGTCCCATCTTGTTGTTTGCCTCGCAGAGAATGGTGACAATCTTCTGCAGCTTCATGAAGGTCAAGACACTTCGCACCTGGTGGATTTTGCGAGTGTCATTGAAGCTTGTGTTGGTATGAACGCTGACGTGTTCCGGGTCATCATCCAGTGACTTCCACGCGGTGGTTTGATTACTGCATCTGGGTTGGTGAGAAGTAAGTTACAGATGTGTAAATGTCCATTAATTTCATCAGTGTACACTAGAGCTAAAGAAAACCATTTCTAAATAGGAAGTTAACAGAAAGACAAAGCCTGAGATTCAGAACAACCACATACAGATGAACAGGTTAAATAGTCGAAAAGCATTTTTTATCGTAAAAACAGAGTGCATCATTACAATAGCAACAGTAGAAGTATTGCCAATGTTTATATGAACCATGTTTGGCAGACTGACGTATTTTTCTTTTTTCTCACAATTGACAAGCAAAATGCCCCTGTTTCAGTGCATTAAAGTCACTGGGCTGCCCTCTGGTGGAAGAGACCTGGAGCTGCACGAGCAATAGACAGGCAGGGTGCTCTGGACTTGGCTCGTGACTGGCTTACTTCTGCATGCCGTCGCAGCTGTACCACTGTATCCGAGGGGAGGGCACTCCTTCGGCAGCACAGACCACGGCGTGCTTCTTTTCTGCCAGGTGGTGATCGGACAATTCTGTGATCTGGGGGGAGACTGCAGGGGGAAGCGGTGTCACAGGCCCAGGCTACTTTAAGGATGTCCTGCCTGCTTGTTTAACTAAACTGATCTCTTATAATTGCTCCATGAATCCTTGCGAGTTCAGTCTTGAGGATGTGTATTTTCCAAAGAGCTGGGTAAGAAACCATGTTTCTTATATTGTGTTACTTTCTGGTGATGGATTGAAAGGTATTATCAACTTTTCATGAGCATGTTTTTTTTTACCTTTGACCTCCAGGTCAAATGTCAGTTCCTTGACCTTGTCTTCATTAGAAACATGAATGGTGTAGAGGCCCTTCTGACCCATTCTGACCCTCACCAGAGTTAAGGTACTGATGTACCTTGGGAGTCAGACAGAACATTTTTTATATTGTTATAATTAAATAAATCTAAAACATTCTGACACCAATATGTATTTTACAGTAAAATGAATTATGTACTAGGAGTTACCTGGTTTCTTGCACTGATCTTATTTCTTCGACAATGGTATCTCCTGCATGGACTTCGCCGTCCCTGGTCCAGTGCACGATAGGTTTGGGGTATGCGTCAATCTGCACTCTGAGCTCAGCACTTTCGTGTAGCTGTGTAGAAACGTTCTGGTCTACAAGAGGAGTGAGCTCCACAAAGCCTTGCTCTGCGGGCACACGGGAGTTCTGGTTAGCATGTCTTCTGACGGTAGACATGGTAACCAGACAAAAAGCCAGACATATGCTGTAGCAAGTTCTGTGCCATCCCTGGAGAGGAAGGGGAATGCAACGACCATGTCCCAACTGCGGTCAATCCACATTCCGCACTGACTGTGTTTGTTTTCACCGCGCTGCACTGTGATCATTTTCAAACCATGCACAACTGTACACGCCAGGATGACAACAAGGCTTCCCCTATGACTCTCCAGTCCGGGCTACTCTTTTCCATTTCTGGCAGTCAGGAACAACACGAATGGCAGACATAGAGTACACAAACTGGGCTGCCCTAAATTGATGCCATTCTGCACTTTTGGCCTTCATGTTTTAAAAAGGGGAAATTACATTTTGAGAAAACTTATACCAGAAAAAAGGATCCTCAGTCGAAATGTGGGGTTCATATTTGTTCGTCAACAAATCCCATTTCCAAAATCAACTTCAGCCAGCAAGTCTGAACACTGACCACCTTGTTAATCCTATTGCATTTGATTTGAATATATAAATTAGCAATAGAGGCAATATAAGCTGGCTCACCCAAGACTGTGATGTTGATATTTTCACTGGTTGTTTGGTTTAGGATGCCCTCGTAGACATTACAGATGTACTGACCGGAGTTGTCCAAAGTGGCATTCGTTATGTTGAGGCATGAGCGCATGTTCATGGCAGACAGGACGTCCGTCAGTGGCTCGATCTTCAAGCCCATCTGAAGAGAGGGAAAACCCTTGAGACTGACATCAATGCGCTGACACCACCAAACCTCTAGGCCCTCTTGAGTCAAGGTATATCTTGGTGGGGTTCATGTGGCTTAAAGTCCCACTCACCTCCTTGCGTGGGTACTCCCATGAGAAGTAAACGAGTTCCGCTCCCTGCACAGTACAGTTCACGATGAGGGGCTCGCCTTGCTTCACTACAGTCTTTGAGGCATTCAGGTAGGCGACTAGGGTGCCAGGGACTGGAGAGTTGGAAAACGGGGAACGAAAAAGGGGGGAAAATAAAAACTGTGACGGCTCTGGCCATCCTCGCATAAAAGCAAATCGACTTTCATCCGTCACATCTAGCTGTTTTCATATCAGTGCAATGAGGCACCTCGTTGTGTCTAACCACTCACAGCTGTGACTTACCCACAATGCTGAAAACGTAAAACGTCTGGGACATCTTCTCCTTGCCGTTCAGCTCCCCTTTGCAGATGTAAGTCCTGTCTTCCAGGACAGCAGTGAATCCTTCGCTGGGGCTGTACTTCCCGTCCAAGGGGGAATCCACATTTTTTTCATGCAGGGTGACATTTATCTGGGGGTCGGTGACCATGCAGGGGATCGTGCCCTCATCACTGGTCTTGGTGACCATACCATGAATGTTCGGAATGAACCAAATCTCAGGGTCTGAGCAGGGGGAGTAGTTTGTTATTAGACATCGCACTTTTCAAAAATCCTCTGGACAAGTCATGAATCCCACCTGCTGATTTATAATCAAAAGCTTTAAAATGTAGTTACACTCAGACTCAATATTGACATTAAGTGCACAGGCTGCAAATTGAACCACTTTCAAATTGTAGTGGCTATTTCACAGTAGTTTCTTTTAATGGACAATAAAGTTACATATAATGTAACTATTAGGTATAGATTTAAATCCTGATTCTTAGATTATTAGACATTAGACACAATATCAGACAGTTAACCTACTTTCATTCTGTTTGCAGTCCCATCTGCATTGATAGTTTATTTTCCTACCAGGGCACAGCTCATTCGATTTTGATCTCACCTGGCACAAAAACACGGATGTCCTTGCTCTCGTCCGAGGCATGCTCGTGACAGGTGTAGACGCCTGTGTGCTGCCACGTCACATTCTCCAGCGAGAGGGTGCTGGATGTGGTGCCACCGTCAACACTAACCCCGGGAGGCAAACCCTCCTCGTTCCAGTGCGTCCAAGTCACCTTGCGGCCTGAACATGTGATGGAGGCCGAGGAGTTGGCGCTCAGAATGAGCTCCGTGTTGCTGGGGAAGATTTCAAGTCCGTGGCTTTTTGGGCAAAACTGAATAAGTGCTGCGGAAACAAAGAGACACGTCATTTATTTAACATAAATTACCCTTTTGCTTCGAATCTTTAATTAGCACTAATACCTGAAATCAACAGATTAACATGTTAACATTTAACATGACAGAAAACGAAGCCTGTGAGTAACCAATGAGAGACGATTGGTTAGGCAGCTATAAAATAAACGCGTTTTTAAGTGATGTGAAGACTGGAACCATTGCTAGTTATATGGTTTTCTTCTCATATTTTTATTTTTATTGATTTTGTCTCTTACCTGAGAGAAAAGCTGCCACTGGTATCACTGTCATCCTGCTGGATCTCATTGTAAAAAAAAAGGCACACGATTTTACACTGCAAAAATAAGGAAATGTAGCAGACATAAATTTAATGCATTGCTTAAGACGCAACAAAGACTAGGCAAAGCCAATATAACTCTGGTGTCACCAACATTGGCAGAAATGTGTATTAGTTTTGCTCTCCCTGCATACCTGGTGCAGTTGTAATTTACAGCGCAGTCGGCCTGTGCTGTCTAAGAAAATAGAATACTTGCCTGATCATAGGGTAGGTAGGAAGTTCACCTATGCTACTCTCCTCCACAGAAAACTCCCTGTTGCAGCTCAGATTCCGCCACAAGATCCTCACCCTCACCCACCAAGCTACCACCGGAGCTCCTGCATACCTCTGCACGCTCATCTCACCGTACATCCCCACCAGACTCTTGCAATCCTCCACGGCTGGGTGCCTAGTGGTCCCGGCTTTACAGATTCGAACTTCGTCCTGTTGACTTTTCTCAACACTGGCACCAAAATGGTGGAACCTACCTCTTCAAATTTACCCTGCATCCCAGGAGTTGATTGTTATATTGATACTTATGTTTATTTGGTATCATATGTTATCTCCTTTGAGCACTAGTCTTTGCACTGTCTCACAGTAATCATCAATAGGGCATGGTAGCTCAGTTTCTTATTGCATGTTAACCCCTGACCTATGGCACTTTTGTACGTCGCTCTGGATAAAAGTGTCTGCTAAATGACTAAAATGTCAAATGTAACTCTGGGTTCTTCCAAACAGAAATCAGAACTTTATGTTTCGATGATATGTCTGAGACGGCAAAGCGCGTGCTGAATCGAAGCACTCTGATTTTCTCTCGCCTCTCATGTTGGTCCAGAGTCAACACTGAAACAGCAACAAAAAAGCCCAAACCAAACAATCCCCCAAACCTCAAGGAAAAGGCTCTTCCAAAAGACCCAAATCCCAGAAAAGGCACCCCGTGCCTTCCTGTTTGATCATCCCTGTGACCACAGTAACAAACAGAATACAAATGTCTGACGGGAAAGGAAAACAACCCTTTGGCTATTCAGGGTTTTTAGAAGATGACCTGAAAAAAAACACACACACAAAAACAACAACAACACAGTCATCCCTTTGTGTTGTTTTACATCCATTATGTCTCCTTTTTTTGTTTCTGCAGAGAACGCAGGGAGGGAGGTATTTCAGTGGAGGCCAAGGGGCTGAGTCTGAACAAAAGAGTTTGCATGAGGTATGAAGTGTTCATTCCCATTTGTCACCATGCTTTCCAAAAAATTGAAATAAATTTGTTGTGTTAGACGAGCATCAAATAACATAGAGTCGCCCATTAGTTTACCGAGGTGTTTAGCAGAGTTCTTTTTAGTTTCTAAACCACGTCTGATTCAAAGACCCTTTAATTAATTTAAGTACGCGATACATATGAAACCTGGCCATTGTATCTTTCACCTCACATCAACTCAGTTGAATTCACAGAATGGCCAATTTATAATTCAGGTCTCCATTCTTAAAATGATGGTATATTTGGTCTTGTTGAGGTCAGCCCTTTAAGGACCCTGGGCTGTCCCTGAGTTTTGTCATGGGATTGGAATGGTACTGTCCCCACTTCGATAGAACAGTAACATCCAGTACATCCTCTCTCGGGGGTAGTTGTCTGTTCCACACTGCGGACAGTGTCCCAGCGCTCTTTGTGGTCAAAGGCAACATTGTTTTACTTCTTTTGACCAGAGTCATCGACAGACTGGAAATGTGTCAGTGAGTAAACAGTGCCTCAGTGCGCTGTGGGAACAGATGGAATGATCCAGCAAAAAAGAATAGGACGGAGGGAGGGAGCGGCGGGGGTCTGGAAACAATTAGAGACAGGCTGCAGGACTGGAGGCACAACGAGGGTGGGAAAAGGGGAGAAGCGGAAGAGGGGAAAATAAGCAAGGGGAAGGTCCCGTTAAGGGAGTGTGTGAGAAAACCCCCACACTCATCTTCAGGCGCGCAGCGGGTTAGGCACTGTGGGACTGGGATGCCCACCTCCACTTCCTTTGCAGCTGGAAGGACTGCAAACCCCAAAGCTCGTCCCCCGTGAAATTTGCTCTCGCTGCCACCCACTCCAAAGTATCCCTGGGCAGGCGCCATGAAACCACTAGCATGGCCCATGAATATAGCCTAGGGGTGTCTAAGCAACCGATATACTGTGTGGAGCAATGATCCCTGACACACATGCACAAGACATGGCAAGACAAAGGAGGCACTAGATAAGTTTACAGTAAAGACCAACGAAAGCCATCAATTCATCACTGACAAGATGCTCACCCTGTTAATAAAACTGGCTCTGGGGAGCTCTGCACTCCCTCTCAACTAAAGGCCAGAAAATAACTCACTCATCTCCTCCCCCGTGTGATGGCTGTTGCTGGACGCACAAGAAAATAAACTGACCTGAGAGCATCTCCCATTGGACAGTTCAGTGTTATGCTGTATTTTTTTTTGGGTTGTTGCTTCGGTCTCGCAACGCCCCCACACTCTTTGGTTTACAAGTTCATGTTCCCAGAATTAATATCCACATTTTTTCCCATGGAGGGGGAAAAGCTCTTGAGACAGGAGTGGGAGTCTCAGAGGTCACGTTTTCCCAGAAGTCACATCCAACCAGGAAACCAGCTATCACAATCATGTATGTGCACGATTTTAACATCGATTTCAACTGTCTGAAAGCGTCTGTTTTAAAAATCTGAGAACATGGTGTACAAGGTTGTCACCTTGGAGAGCAAATAGAGAAGGGGAAATTTTTTTTATGTGGCATTAATGAAGAAAACAGCGTCTTCATGCCAAGAAGCTGGTGGTTCACCTGAACGAGGTCTTTCATTAATCTGTAAATGAGAGACTGTGAAACTGTAAGATCAGGATTCATAAAAAGGGGGGGGGGGGTGCATTGAAAAGGGGAAAACAGCAGTCGCTCAAGTAGTGACTTGAGATTCTGGATGCAGTCCTCACCATTCTGGATACATATAAATCTCACCGCCAGGGCTGATTAAAATGAAAATTGTTCTGAAAAGTAAACTCCTGCTTACAGAGTTGATAGAGTACGTAATAGATGGCGTCTCATGGTTTCTCTTGTACTGTGTGCTAGCAGTTCCCCTGCCAAGAACAGCTTGGCCACATTTCAGAACGCTTCAGGACTTAAGATAACAAGAGCAATTGATAATAGTTAATTGCCTGGGTATGAAAAAAAAATACACATAACTCTTCAATCAAAAGGCAGACTGACCCTACAGAGACACGCATGCCGTGGACAGTGTGAATAGAATATTTCTCACCCTGATTTTCCTTTGACAAGCTGCGCACCACAAAATAAATACATTCAGTCCCCACTGACACTTTGCTTATTGTGAGAAACCAGCTACGAGTTTGGCCTCGGGAATGGTTAGCCGATGCTGATCTATACGTTAACACCTTTAACATAGTGGTATATTCGTTGCAGCTCTGCAAGTCAACAGTCAATCAAATGTGAGAGATTGACTCCCTTTGCCTCTACTCAGCGGTTTCCTCCCATTGCTGCTATGCATCAGTTTAATTACATTTTCAAATCACACACTAACCACAAACAAGATATGAATGAATAGAAACAGACAAACGCTTTTTAAAGAAGGGCGTTCCCTCAGTCAAAGGCTGGATCTTGTCACGTTCTCTGGGGCTCGTCCCCGTGGCCTGGACGCACACATGGGCGGTAGAGAACCCAGAGGGTGCGCGAGAACGTCGTGGTTCCCACAGCAGGCCTGGGAACCGGCCGCCTTCGGGGTCCGGGTCAGCCCCGCTTGCCACTCGTTTCCCACCCCGGCTCACTCCAAGTGTCAGTGTTTGACATGAAACACTGCCAGAACAGGACCCGTTTTTATGTAGTCTCAAGAGGAACATGCAGCTTAAGGGAGCATATGTGTGTATATATATATACATATATGTTTACACATATTGTTTTATTTAAACATCTGGCAATGATGTTCTGGAGACGATGAGGTGGGAAACCACTTCATCGCGTTTGCCATGGCGCTTCGTTACTTAAGGAACATCCCTCGAGTGCTGGAAGAAAAGTCCTAAAACAACAGAAAGGGAAGAGTTCAGCGGTTGTCTAACCTCCCTGGGCACAGCTGGGGAGCTGCATCTTCCTGTGTTGGGAAATACGCTGCTCTTGTGTGGGCGTTTTAGTAATAATGGACCAGACGGGACCAGCCTAGATATTGCACAGCAACACAAAACGACGCACACACAAAGTGTAATGGTTTCTCACCAACACTGCACCCAGCCAGCTGATTTCTGTACGTGACCACTTTTTCTAGACTGGTTCTCAGTCAAAAGTGCTCCAGCGTACCCAGTCTTGTTCCACAATAGCTTCCTGGAAAGTTTGCCATGAATGTTTATGAAAGCTTACTTAAACTTACTTATTTAGTTTAAGTATTCAGCTTTGTGATTTAAAATCAGAAGATTAGGGGTCACAACAAATTTGACCTTGGGATGATGAAAAAAGAATATCATCTACTATAAATACTATTTAGGCCTTGTAGTTGTAGCAAAGGTGGTTCATTCCTACACTCGTGCCTGCTACCCTGACTTTCAGACCCATTCTTTGATAGGGGAACCTGTTTCACCCTTGCATTGAGTATCTGATAACTCTATCGGGCAACATATCGGGATAGTCATAGGGCAACAATTTTTCTATACAGTCACCAAAGTTTAAGTTAATTCCAAACATCAGAGGAAACAACAATGGCCCACGTAGAGGGTTACCCGACATAGAGCTACCAAACTTTGTATAGAATACCACTCATACTGCACAGTCAACATTGAAGATCCGAAGAGACCCTCCCTCTCTAACTGGGTTTATCCTATGGGTCCAGGTAAAGACGTATTCTGTGTGGCTGCACTCTTGTATCTTGTAAGTGCCTTTGCTCCCTCAAGAACATTTTAATAATCATATGAAAAATAGTTATTTTTTTTATAAGCTATTACATCCTTTTTACAATTTACAAGTTCTTACCAGATCTATCAGATAGCTCTCTCTCTCTTTCTCTCTCTCTCTGCTTATCAGCTTCAAGTAAATGTACACACTCTTATTCATACCTGTACATGTATGATTTTGTTATGCCTAGTTCCTCAACTGCTGCTCTGGTGGTTTATGTGATCTTTATCATTTCTGACCAGTTGCTGCACTGGTGGTTTTCTTGGGTTTCCTCTTTGGCAAATTGCCGCTATGGCAACCTGAACTCTAGCCCTTGCCCTGATATGTCTGTTCCTCCTTTGAACTCATTAGCTACCTCTTTGGCTACTCCCACAATGACTTTTGCATCTTTGTAAGCTAACCTCAATTTACCATTTTCTGCTCTCGTCCCCCGAATTTTATCCACAACGGGGGACTGCCCATGGGATTTCAATGTGTAACCGGGTCAACCGGTCTTTTTCACACTTTACGCAGAATGTCAGGCTAGCTGCTTTCACTGGTGAATCAACATTCTGAAGTGGGGCCCTAGGACTGTGTGCGGTCCCTGGCCCCCTTTTGATCTAGTGGGCATCCTTTCCAGGGCCCCTGTATGTGGCAGGCACACCAGGCGATCCACATTCTAAGACATCCTCTCGATGGTTGTTTAACCCTCTGGGTCTGTGGGAAAAACAACGTGCTCCAGTTACAATAAACTTTTCAACGTGGAATGAATCAGTCCCTGGGGGAGATCATCGTCATCATCTGGGGGACAAACAATTGCATATTTTCAAGAAAACCAAAACAAAAGAAAACTCTCTGCAGGCCTGATTAATGAGCCTTGAGTCAATGTGATGAAATTTGAACCATGTCAGTCTTGATCGATGGGGGGCCGGGTCCTAGGTTCTGGAGCTGGCTCTGCAACCCTGAAACTACTCCCGAACCAATGGCCTGGCCCCTCATCCATAAAGAGAAAGGCTTTAAGGTGTGTTACTTGACTGAGAGCATTAACCAAAAGAATGAAGCGCCCCGTAAATTGGTTGTTTCTTGAATTATAAGTGTTGCTTTTGTAGAACATCGTCACTGAGGAAGAGATTGTATTCATCAGGAGACCTGCAGGGTGTAAGCTGGAAATTCAAAAAATATTTTCCTACTGCGCAGAATATTGAGACTTCAAACTCTGAAGCTCTTGCGTAATCTTGAGGCAGCTCGCCCAGGGAAGAGAGAGCCTGAGGGCAGATGTGGGTCCCCACGGGTTATGCAATGCCCAAAACTAATCTACAAATGGCCGCCCAAGCAAAACCAATGTTTTGCCAGGGAGGGATGGGAGGGCACCCCAGTGGCACGCAAAGCCTGCCGTTGTGAAGGACTGCATTGGTCTCTGTCAGAGGCTGTCATAGAGCCAGACCACCAAAGCTATGGATTTAGACTGCCTAATGTGAATTTGTGAAGCCACCGCTGTGTCTCAAATGTTCATGCCTAAACAACACGACCCAAACCAAGAATGAGACATAGGTAATCAAGGCTCATAGAGGCCCACCGTCAGTGCTGTGAGACTGTGGGACTGTTCACGCATGCCCTCTCACCTGCTCCCACGCCCCCCCCCCCCCTCTGGTCATTGTGGTGTGTTTATGGGGGGTAAATATTTGCTGTCGCTTGGACACAGTGTTGTCTTCTTGCTGCAGGAAATGCCTCTGACTTAGAGGCAGCAGGCTATGGTTTTCTAGCATTCAAATGAAGCCCAAAAAGTGTTAGACGCGGGTCAGGGTGTCGGGGTGTGGGCTGTGGCTGAAACCGTTTACAGCACTTCATTTCAGAATTGTTCCCTGAAACATTGCTTGCATTTTTGGAAAACTTTCACTGTAAATCGACACCAAATTCCTAACTGTAGTAATTTTCACAGTTTTATTATTTAAGTAAAAAATGATATTAAAACACCACTTATACTGTTAAAGGAATCAACCCTTTGAAATCACATTGATGTTAAGTACCCCAGTGCTGTCAACCCATTGTAATTACACATCGTCACATCTGTGCTATTACACTAAGGGTTAATGTGGGGTTTGGAGGTTTAAAGGCTATGGGCCGCTGCTACAGCTGGAGCTCTAAGTGAGAATACACACATACATGTGTTGATCCTTAATATGTGTGAATAGCCCATTGTCACATGCGTAGCATTGAGAAGATAAGATGCTAAATGTTAGTTTTATGCATTGTATTACGCACACGTTTATAAAAACATATGCACATGCATATTTAATTGGTGTTCATTTACGAGTGATTTCAAATGACGACTTTACTAAAGGGATTTTGAAACCTCCCCTATTGTCTGGTGTTGTTGTGAGCATCGCTTTTGACAGCCGAACACTTGATTTATCTAGCGGTAAACCTTTGCCGTGAGTTCATCTGCAGTGTGCTTGTTTCTAATGCGGTTCGCATGCAGGCTTTGGGACTTAGCCATGCGGACAGAGATGGAATTTGGCAAACTTGTTAATACAGAGTGGTATATCTATATCGTTCAGTCTAAACGATTTTGGTATGTTTACTAAAGATGTACATGTGCAAAGATATTACAGTGCCCAATAGACTGAAGTGATGTTAATTGTTAATGAAAGGAGTCACTTGGACAGCAGGGTTTATGTAGAAGCTTAATTACGGTTAATGTTATGGGGGGGCCATTGTCTTCTCACCTTACCTGTAGGTAATCTTTAGTATAGGACAATGTTTTACTTCTCTTGTTTAGAGTTTAATTCAAGTTTATTCATGAGATTGGAGAACATATTTTTCATCTGAACTATAAAATGACTGTCAAAAATAAAAATAAACATACATTTTCAAAAACATGTATAATTTGCATTATGTAAATATGTATAAATTATGTATATATTTAATGTGCCTCCAAATTATTTTTGTAGCGCACCCATTAGCTACTCTGCATCTAGTCACAATAAAAAGCATTTTGATAATAATCACTTCTTATCAAATTCTTATTGACTGTGTCAGTGTAGGACACATTCTACCCTAGAGTTCTTTCTAAGACTACGATACCCCATCCAACAGAAGAGAAATGTTTAACCCTGACGAGATCTTAGATATGCTGGATGGAGCAGTCCAGACACTGACGTGTGTTGGAATCATTCCCATCTGCCGATTAATGCTAGCATGCTCCAACACTGTCGTTGGAATCCCTTCTAACCACACTCACACACGCACACACACACTCACACACGCACACACTCACACACACCCACACACTCACACACACACGCGCGCATGCGCACACACACACACACACACACACACACACACACACACAAAGCAACAGCTGAATTTAATTAAAGCCCTGCCTTGCATTCAATTCCTCTTCTTTTCCACTCAAGCTTCCAAAATACAGGGCAAGATGGAGAAAAAGGGAATAACACATTTTTTTGCTTGAACGTTCCCAAAAGAATACTCTAGAAGCCAGAACATCTTTCTGTGGGTGTTGGTTCCAATAAAGTTGTGCACATATGTACTCCCCCCCCCCCCAGCTATAACAGAGCCAACACTTTGTAGAGTGACCGAAATAAACGAGCTTGATAAAGTGAAACATCTGTGTGGTCTGTCCTTTGATTCATAGAGCGCCAGTTAGATTGGCCTGCTTTGGGGAGTTGGAATAGCTTGGGGATCGGTATGGTAAATAACCAACTCCATGATTAAAGGCCTTGGGCCTGACTGGAGCAGAGTTACGAGACACGTTTCATAAGGTCTAATGGAGTAGAGAATCTCAGAAAGCCTTATTCTTGCAAACCTTTAAAATGTAGAAGTGCCTGGTTGCATCTGAAAACCATGCCTCTGCAGGGGGGAAGTCCTTCTATAAGATGTGAGTTAGCAGTCATTTCATGAGACCAGCTAAAGATAGTGTTATTCTGTCTGATAGTGATACTCTTTACATTTTAGTAGCTTAGCAGACACACTTTTTCAGAGCAACGTATTATTGAGTGCCATAGTGAGGGGAAAATAGGTGTGACTGGTGCCTTCCCACATGGACTGAATTGAGCTTTGAATTGAGCTCTGAATTGAACTCAGGCATTGCAACCAAACCCTGGCCATGCACAGAAGAGAGGTTTTCATGAAACAGGAAGACACACTCTCATTCGTCGGCATTGATAACGCTTGCCGTGGAACCAGATGACCAACACCTGCTGGGCTACATGCACCTCCAGACTCCCATTCCAGGAATGCCCTCTGCAGTGAGGAACCCAAACGAGTTGGATCTTCCAGAACTACCCAGAGTTTTTCAACTTTTCAGGCCTTTTCTTTTGGCTTTTGTCCATTTTTAATCACTTTAAGCAGCTTTTAAATATGTTGTTGCCCACTCGCTTCATAGTTTCAAGCTTCCGCCTGAGAGAGATCCCTTCCTGGCCAATAAAACAGCCCTGTTGCCTTGGAGATGGGACCCTGAAGACAACAGCTGTAGAGTGTATCGGGCCAAGGCACGGCCCTAATCTGTTTAAGATTTTCATTAAGTGTTTTTTGTTCCTAATGAGTGCGTCGGAGTAACTGCCTGGAAAACGAGTGTAACCCTGCACAGCAAATGCTTACAACAACCCATTAAGATACAGGACGAACGGCTGTTCATTTCCACAGACTTATCAGTTTTGCCATTGGTGCCTGTTACTGGAACATAATGCTCTGGTGTTGGCCGTCTCTGCAAGTCCTCAGTTCTATGATAAACCACCATAGCATTGCTTTATGTTGAGCATATTTCTCCCAGTGTATCAGTATAGGAAGCGTAAAGTCATAATAGCGAGCTGATAAGATTGCCACATAGACATAATTGATTCTTTTCAGATCCCATTCACTACGGTTTAGTCCTTTCACTATTGAGTAGCACATTAATCCAGATGCATTTCCTCCCAAACTAAACGGATAAACGTTTGAAGTGAAACCCCTGTCACACTTCATTTTGCTTCATTTCGCAAAACACTCATTCTGCAGGGTGGGGATTAATGCCGAGAGAGAGAGAGAGAGAGAGAGAGAGAGAGAGAGAGAGAGAGAGAGAGAGAGAGAGAGAGAGAAAAGAACCCAGCACATATTAAGTGGCAGAAAACAGCTGATGACTGAGACTGGGCTGTGCGGGCAGTACGTCGTCATGGTGGGACAGTCATCCCCATGTGTCCTGACTCACTGTTTAAAGTCAGGAGCAAACCGAGTGGGGAGGAAAAGATTTGCCACATGAAGCCCCCGGCCCCTGTCTCGCCAACACGACACTGCTTCCAATTAGTGGCCATTTTTATCATCTGTGGGAAAATAAATGTATTAACTGCTCGCCCTAGCGCCGCAGAGAATCTGCAACTTTTTCATTACTGTTAATTACGAGGCCGCCAAAACCCATTAAAGATTGAGCATGAAAAGGGCCAGTATTTAAATGCCAGGATAAAAATACAGGCGACTTGGATGACGGAAGTAAACGTGCTGACATCTGACATTTGTCTGTCTTTCATAAGTGCAGCTCACACGGCAGTGCGTTTGAGTGACACCACATTCACTGCACTGGGGCTCCACACTAAAGTCGGTCTCTCTGGTCTGTCGGAGCAGAAACCGCTGCGGGTTTTTTACAGAGAAATTAATCTTCCAAGATCAGGAAGACGAGCACACATATTACCACACACCACAGCGCAAATTCACCAAAAAAAAAAACAGATCACTGCAATAAAAAAATACCAGGACAATAACTATTCCAGGGCACATCCACTCATTAGCATGAGCTGAAGTTGAGAACAAGCGGCTCATTCTGGGCGACTGAGAACTACTGTACAAACAGCCTTTTAGCAAAGACACACAAAGAGGACTGTTGCCTTTCATGAGTGCTGTGAATGGGCAAACTTTGCTGGTGTTTCTCAGCTGCAAGTAACAAGAGTGTACACAGTCGCCACCAGGGTTGTAATGTGGCATCGTAAAGGGCTGGGGTGTTCATGACACGGTTCTCCGGGAATTCGCTTTACAACGCGTTTTGCAATGTCTGCACTGTCCAGAATGCAGGTCACTCAGCTGTCAGGCTGCAGGAACACAGCTGTTAATTTGCCAGGAGTGGTCCTGATTTCTGTTCATCAGGTAAAAAATGTTAAAATGGTCTGACGCATTAAACCCCCTTCGCATTTTTGGGGAAATGTGCGACAACGCTTTTGCCATTATCTAATTAATGATAATGCAAGAGGATGCAAACATGTCTATCAGGTTGGACCTACGAGCGACCCACGGTGTGAAATAACAAAAGGTGCTATGGTCCTGCATACCTAAAAAAGACAGTGGACAGTCTCCATGAGTAACAGAGCAGTCTAATACAAGTGAAGATAGAAAAAGTGACATATCCCCTACCTTCAGAATGTCTGTCAGTTCCCTTTCTTTCTTCTAAAACATGATCCGAAGTGACTCTATCTCTCTGAGTTCTGCTCTGGATCCGGCTCGCTTTGTAAGTGCGACTAACAGTCTCCAATTAGCCCTCTTTGTAGAAGTGGAGTGGATTCCTCAAATCTCCAATTCCCTTAATCTGCTCACTCCTTGAAGCCCATGAAAGAGGCACCAGTGTTCTGTTTATTTAGTCAAATCTCCAAGGAGGGGGCTGCCAATGACAAAGCCCAGAACTAACTCCTGAAAAATGCCTTCTATATGTCAAGGGTCTTCTTGACCAGGAAAAGAAAGGGATTTTAAAATCTTGGTGTTTATTTTTTCTCTGAGTGTATTTTTTATTGAAGTTTTTCGGGGTTTTTTTCATGCAGCGTTTTGCATTGCAGCCCAAATACACACGCAAAAGCTTTTACAGAAATAACCAAATCCACTATCAACAGTGGGCTGACCAGTCTCTGAAAACTAAAACCCCCCAAAAAAAGTCCAGGGGAAAGTTTTGGCAAGCAGCGCCGTGCCCAGTCCAGCAGAGGAAAACAAAGTGAATCCCAATCTTTCCGAGATCTCCGCGGGAACACAGATCAGCCTCGAACCGTCAGTCAAGGAAAGAGTTGACTGCGGCGTTCCAACGAGAGCATGACAGAAAAAACTCAAAGCTCAAGAGGACCGTGTGCGGTTGTGGCAGGATCTCTGCTCGCGAGTACAAGGACCGAAGAAAGAGTGCTTTGCCCTGCAGCTCTCCACACGAGAGTGCCTGTGTCTGTTTTCAATCTTGGCCCTTTTCCTGATTTCTCCTTTCCCAGGATATGAGCGGATGGCTAGAAAATTCATAACCCTCGCCAACAGCTGAGTCAGGGCTTTTATTTTTATTAGAGAGGATTCTGGGGGAGGGGCCGGGGGTGTGGACAAAGTAAATTGGACGCTGCAAGCTCACTTCTTTGATTGTGGGAGGAACTTGGGAAACCTCGGCGGAAGTAATTTAAAAGTTCAGGACATGATTATGGCACCTGGGAGGACAACACTGTGTTTATTTTAACATCACCTGGGAGAGCGTGCATGACAAAAGTCTACACAGATATATCCTTCAGTGGCTTTATTACAGATTATTACATTTACATAAAGTACATGTAATATTACAGATCATTACATTTACTCCAATATGTCACTTGGAATGGTAAAAACATATGCATATGTTTAACAACAAGGAATGCTGAATACATGTTGCCATTATTTGATTACTAATTGCTATTACTAATTACTAATTACTACAGTTACCCACATCCACGGGACTTGCCGAGTGAAGTCTCCCAGCTGAAATGCAGTGCTATGTGTTCTCATCTCTGCAGATACTCGTCCGGGATACAGAGCCTGTCCAAAGACCCTCTGATAAAGAGAGTCCTCCGCTTGCCCTCCTTGGACAAATGGAAAGCCTGTCCGTTTCAAGCCCTCTGATAACTCAACAGTGCAGAACGCAGCGGAACCCGACACTACAATAGGGTGACCCCTTCATCTCCGCGTCTGAACACGCCCAGAGATGTATCGGGAAAGGGGGGAGGGTTGTTATCCCTAATGTCTTAGCGGGCAGAAGATGGAATGGGTGCTTCCGGAATGTAATCCCATTTGGCATCTACAGGCTCGATCTTGTTTACTCACAGATTAGATAAATTAATTTTGGGGGCCATCTACCGGGAAACTACCATCTACTTTGGGGGCCGGGAAACTGCAGAGACCAAAGGTTGTCTGTAGTTTTTTTTAAATCTTGGATCCAGATTCCTGGATGCAGCAGCATGCAAGTTTCTCATTCTTTCAACAGTGCCGTTGAACCTGAAAGACTGTGCCTCATTAGTGCTCATTAACACAAAGCCAGACACCAGACCACGCTACTCGCATACGACTATTTAAAGCACATTAGCGTTAGTAGCAATGCTACTACAATTACTACCTACTTGTAGTAGTAGGAAGTGCAGAATCAGTATTCCTTCCATAATGGATTTTGATTTGAAATTGTTTATCCAGGAGAAAAAGCACCCAATGCCGTTTTATGTTGCCATTGTAGAACTTAAATATATCACAAAAAGTATGCAGGTCTGAAATTGTTTTTGTACTTCTTAAACTGTTGCCGGGGACAACGAGTGAAACTTCTGTCAAGGTTTTTGTCCCAGATCAGTGTGCCGTGTGCTATTTAACATTTCTGCGGTTTGAATCTTTTCTGCAGATGTTGGGGTTGCAGCTGAGCTGAGAGCTAGGAATAAATGTTAAATGTTCATAAAACCAAACCTGAAAAAATGAGCGAATAAAGAGCGCACTTATGCCAAGGCAGAGAGCCCAGAAACAATTAGCATGCAGAAGCAATTTTATATAAATCCAGAATGGTAAATCTTCCTTATAAAGTTATACCATCTTCCTCATTAAGCTATACACTCACAATCCACATTCATACATTTCGTTTAATGCAGTGACACCAACTGTGAAAAGGCAGACAGATGATATCCTCCTCTGTCTACCATTGAGCGTTTCCATTTTGATCCAACAGATGTTACTATATGCAACAGGAGGCCTTGGGTGTGAGTTAGGGCGAGGGTGTTGGAATGCACATAGAATGTGCTGCACCATTTCACGCGTGGGTCAACGAAAATGGGAACAGATGACAGACAACTCCGAGAGACCGGGGGTCGTTAACAGGTCTGCACACCGCTTTCCTACGGCTAACTGAAACTATGTGGTGAAACTTAATCAAACTCCCAGACAGCAGCTCCCGTTTGCAGGTCTCAGCGAGACAGGCCTGTCGACCACCTATAACAAGCCAAAAGTGAGCCTTCAACTCCACCACACAGGTGATCAGCCTAATCAACCAAGGGCGAGAAAAACAACATTGTCATCGACTTCTGATTTTAATTTTCCTTCAAAAAGATTTGTCAGTTAATTGTGTCATATTCAGCTAGTAGATACGGTGTGAAACAAATGAGCAATGATTGATAAAATTGTAATAAACAATACAAATATAAAATTTACCATTTTTTTACCATTACGTAACAAGTTACCATTGTTTTTCTAATCTCTGGTTTATGCGCTGGATTAAAAAAAATCACTCAGTATGTCATAAATTATAATGAGATTCTAATCTTCAATTATTATTTAAAATACAATGCATTACAATTCATGCTTGTTTTATTGAATGAGTTATGAGAGTGGCTTTATGTTTTCTGTTTGCTCACTGTGACTCAGTTGTTTTATCAAAGATGCCAGCCGAACAACAAAGGTGATCTCTCTAACAAAACCAATAAAACAGTTTATAAATCCAGACACCTTATTCGCACTTTGAGAAAATACTGGTACTTATATAATCTGTGACAATGACCCCATAGCCTTTGAGTGGTTTCACGTCAAATTTTTTAAAGCTACCAAAACAATCAGTGTATAATACATTCCACTAATAACATTCAGAGATGCATCGCAATATTTTGACCTCAATGCATGTTGTTCATGCTCCAGCCGGAATTGAACAAGATGCTGGTTGTTGAATATGAGGTTCTACAGTTTATTGGCACAAGGATCACACGAGACCAATCATCCTCTCAATGTTATTATGAACTGTGTAAACTATATCCACTGGCCTAATACATCTTTCCAACACTCAAGGAATTTTGTTGACGTTGCGAATATGACAGATTAACAGGCAGGAAATACTTCAGATTTCTCATTTTTCACGGACAAACCCAGCGCTTATATTGGAGCTTCAGTCATATTTATAAAAACAAAACCCACAAAGCTGAGTTAACCAGCGATGGGGGAACTGAGGCTTTTAATCGGGGCAGAAGCACAGATTTAATGGACTGCTGGCTTTTAATAATAATCTAACTATCCCCTAACAACATTTTGCAGTTTCTTGTCGTTAATATGCTGTGCACTCGCTTCCTGTAGTCCCTCTGTGCTGGCTGTGCTGAAAGGTGGGAGTGTGTGGGAGTGTGTGTGTGTGTGTGTGTGTGTGTCAGTGTGTGTGTCAGTGTGTGTGTGTGTGTGTGTCTGTGTGTGTGTCAGTGTGTGCATGTGTGTGCACGGCTGTGTGTGTGTGTGTGGGTGTTTCTGTGTGTCAATGTGTGTACACGGCTGTGTGTGTGTGTTTCTGTCTGTCTGTGTGTCAGTTTGTGCGTGTGTGTGCACGGCTGTGTGTGTGTGTGTGTGTGTGTGTGTGTGTGTGTTTCTGTGTGTCAGTGTGTGTACACGGCTGTGTGTGTGAGTGCATGAGTGTCAACATGTGGTAATGCTTACGCCCATGTGTTCCTCAGGAAGCAGGATGGGATTGGACGAGTGGACCTGGGAGTGCATTTACAGAGGGCCCTTTCAAACCTGGAACATTCCACCACTGTGTGTGGGTGCATATTGGACGCCCAGCACTGGAACTCTCTCTCTCTTCCTCAACGAGTTCCCCTGTTCCCATGGCGATCACGGTATTTCGGCTCAAAAAGCATTGAAGTGAGGTAATCTGTTTTCTGGCAGTGAGCCAGGAAGAGCTGACGGACCTCAGATGAACACCAGATTGAAGGTACCGATTATGCTACACAGATGGCTGATTTCTGATGTACATAAGTCGGTGATTGCCGGGCTGGTGAACTTATTTATAGTAACACATGGAACTGGTGTCAAGACGTGCACATTCAAATTTTAAATATATAATTGGATCTGAAATAACCTAAATGACAAAGTGCTTGGACAAGAGGGAATTCTATCATTGCTGAGTGATACTGATTTTGGATTGATGCAGATTCTGCTGTTTGAAGGAAAACCATAAAAACTATCGCTATTTATGTGAAGCATAAAACTACAAAAGCTGTTAAATGTGAGTTACCCCGAGGGACTAACATAGTGTTATCCTTTGGCTGCTTTTCCAGGAATTTACAGTTAAGTAAAAGCTGGCTGCATTTCGGCCACATGTCGCTATTCTGAAAGGCTAACAGGTAAACTGCAGGTGGGCTGGCTGTTGTGCCATTCTCAGTGTTGTTCAGTATTATGCAATTCTCTACAATCCCCGTTTGGGCCTGTGTATTCGGAGCTTGGCTTGATCCCATTTAGTTAGAGGACCAGCGGACATTTGAATGGAACGAGACAATTAACTTTTGAAATGCCAATTATCAGTAAATTCCCCCAAAATAATAATCTTATAAAAATGTGTTCATTCCTATGCTTTAAAGCGGCCCTGATTAGCGTACAAATAATTTTCCATTAGGATTTTATGAGCGAATTTCTCTTTGCAATACCTGCTTCTGCCACAAGAAGGTGTAAAAACATTGTGAAAAGTTTTGTAATAGTAAATTGAAGATTACACTAGGTTATGCGATGCGCGGATTAAGAATATATACCTCTTGACAGTGGAAAAATGACAATGAAATACATTAGATCTGAGATCTTAAATTGCTAATTGAAATAAAATAAATAAAAATAAATGCATAAAACATAGGAGTGCATTTTCCCATGACGAGCTGAGATGAGGGATGTGTGTTAATTGTACGTTAGTAATCTTGATGTTGAAATCCCAGATATGAAAAAGGGATAAACATATGGCCGAGGTTAAAAGAATCCGTAATTCTTAATTAAGTCATTAATTTGTCATGCTGGAATTGCACGCGTTATAAATTATAAATGATAAAGGAACAGATTCTGGTTAGTTTTCGGTTTAATTCTTGTTGTGAAATGGCTTTTCTCCAATCTCGTCTCCCGCTAAATGTCGTATTTCTTCTGTTCTTAAAAAGTAAGCACTATTACTTATAATTGTATTAAATGCGATTGGTGAGTTGTCAAGTTTTTAAAACTGGAAATGAACGAATTTTGGAGTATAATTTATAAATTATTACCCAATCGTTTCAGCAGGTGTTGAGTCTCGGCGAGGGAGTCAAGAAAGATTATTTCTTTAAAAAAAAATAAATAAATTAAAAAAAAACAGTTAACCATTAGTATGCAAATATAATTAACTAGAGAACATCCAATCGTCTAAAACTCATTTAGAGTTCCATAAAATATTAAATTACGTTTAATGCAATTCGGTTTAATAGATAATTTTACTCAATCTTTGAGTGATTCCTAAAATACTTAAATGGGTTTCTGAAAAACAAAAATTCCCAAAACAAATTCCACTAATAACATTTTTTTTTATATTTGTGCGTACTTACATAAGTTATCACTCAAATTAGTAGACTGCCGTCCCAGAAATCCTAACCTAATTATTCACTGTAAAAATTTACATTTCATAAACTTACGTGACTTAAAAAATAATGTTTTTCTTACTACATTTAATAAACGTAAATTCATTCTGGACAAACACTACCAAATATTGAAGTTAAAATCGGACAACACATAAATTTAGCAAAAAACGACCAGTCCCTATATTGCTATATATAAGGGTACTCTTGCTGTTTTCAAATTAATAGGCTAATTAATACGTTTGTATTTATTAATTTGATTTGATTATTTCGAAAACAACCCTTAAAACCGGCGACAATCTTGGACCAAATCACAATTTTAGCAACCCGCTAATCGCACTTAACATTAATGTAATAGCTTTTTATTTTATGAGTAGAATTAAGATGAAAAAAATAGAAAACAACACGAAAATAGAAAACAATGTTCATTAAAATTTTACTAAACGATTAACGTGTAGTTAAAGTTTTGATTTGGTCCCAGCCTTAGTCCGGTTCGATTTAACACCCAACATTTTCGTAAACTAGAAAGATTTTTTATCTCAAAATCCTTTCTTTTCGATTCTTTTAGAAAGCCTTTATCTCCTAAGAAGAAACGCCCTCGTATATTCCAGCTAAATAATACCGAATAACAAACGGAAAATATACAATTATATGTTATACACAAACTTTTTTTGTTAACAGAATTTTCTGCAGACGGAGGTATAATATCACTGACAACATTTTGGGACAAAAATATTTGTGACTCAAAATGTGCATGTATTTAAAAAAAATAAAATACTTATATAAATATACAGTTATATTAGGTAATGGCTCTTTAAATAGTTTACCAAATTCTATCCAGATATCTGCTACCCAGGAGTGTTACATGAAATGTTTAATTGCGCTTTATCAGTGATCAGGTTAAAATTATAGTGATGTTTTCATAATACGCACACACACTTAATGTAAATTGGGTTATTTGGGTATTTTAAGAATTTACAACACCATTGTTTCAAACAAAATCTCAAACACTGTGCAAGATCAGATAGCAGAAACAGATTTTACTGGGAAATTGATTGAAAAAACGGCCTCTGTAAAATGATTGTTATTCAGAATTAAAACTTATATACGCATATTTAAAACTTTTCATGTGGAAGTAAGAGAAAAAGAAATAGTTCAATAAAAGATTACAATTACTTATATTGTATATATATGTATATTCACTTAACAGAAATAACAATCATTAATTCAGAATTCGATGTAGGCACTTCTCTCCACAATTAACACTCAGCTCAACCTGTATTGGTTTCAGAAGGCATAAGATCAACACATTTATTCCACATAGTTAATGTTGATTTCCATTACACATTGCATTTCTAATAAAATCACATGCAGCTAATAAAGAATGCTATTCCGGGGAATTGTACAATTCAGTGTAAATATACATGGAAAGCTGTTTGACATTTGATATATACAGTTTGGT
>JAOYSI010006141.1:0-13057 GCA_025775065.1 Hiodon alosoides | reverse complement strand
TATATATATACATACATACATATACATATATATATATAACAGTATTCATTTTCTCAGAGATACATTTTAAGGCATGTGACCACACTGATTCCAGTTCTCATGGACATCTCTCTTAGAAGGATAAAATAAGGGAAGAGATAATGGAATAATAAATAAAGAGAACTTAGATTACAATAAATATGACACTGAAATAGACTTACAACTTCTCCTCTCTGTCCTGGGTGTCCAGGCAGACCGTCTTTCCCTGGTGGTCCCTGAGGAGAAAGCAAAAAACAGATGGCTGTCTGCTGACAACGACAACACACTGAGAACCACAAAAACCTAACCCATACAAGGCACTAAACTGCCTGTGCTTTAATACATATCCTCATCCACAATTATAAAGATTATTAAAATATATGTATTTTTTCTTACGGGAGGCCCCTTTGGTCCAGGGAACCCATTTGCTCCTTGAGGTCCAGGCAGTCCCTGAAAAACACAATGAGATCTGGATACAGACATACTGTATAAAGAGAGACGATTCAGAAATATATTCTCAGTAAATCTGTTCACCTGAATATGGTAAAGATCCCATTACGATGTGATTTCTTTATTGTGCAGTGGATTGTCAGGGTAATGTGTTATAGCTCGGTCCTCAGTGTACTTCAATACTGGGGTTTTCACGCGCAGGGAAGGCCTGTGCTATGTAAAAACTGAATAATATACCTCTAGTAATAACTGAAATGAAAATGAAAAATGAAATCTGTAATATTCGTGATATTCATAATATTGTGTTTGATAATTTCTTATGTAATAAATGTATGTTCGTAATGCTCTTTAAATATGCAGAACATCACACTAGTCTACAGCTAAAGTCCACTAAATTGGAGCAGTGGGTGGGGGCTTTATGTTTATATGCACCGATGTCCTTTTAGATAAAAAACTCACCCTCTCGCCCGGAGGACCAGGTGGACCATCGCCGCCTGATGTGCCCTGAAAAGAGAGACAGTGAAGGAGATGAGGAATAACGCTTTGGTATCGTTATCTTTAACGTAGAAAGACTTCCTATTTTAAAGACTTCCCAAATTGAGATAAAATCGGACGACTATTTCTCTCAATATCACACAGGCTACGTTCAAAAGCTTTAATTGTCAGTGATGATGGAGGTCAGAGGTCTTACCTTCGCCCCTGATTTTCCAGTAGATCCACGTGGCCCCCGTTGGCCCCTAGGCCCCTGAAAAAGAGAGAAAATCATATGTCATGACATATGACATAGTGACATGAGTTGGCCTCTAACGATAGATATGAGACAGCCAAGGCCTGTTGCCACTTGCTGTAAACCGCACGTTTGTGAAGGAAAGGAGAACGTGCAACACTGTACCGTAGGTCCCCTTTGTCCCCTTGGCCCGGACTTTCCAATCAGACCCTGTAAAAACACATGCCATGAGGGCGGCTGCAACAGACAACTCACCAATAGTTTTGTCAAAAGGGATAATAAGCGCCTTCCCATCGCTAAAGCATTTGTCCTGACTCCATCACGAACTGCTGGATGGTAGACCTGCCTCTCATACACTAACATGAATAACGGAACACACTGCGTCGCGGGGTACGTGAGACGCAATTAAACAATATACCACAAACAGTATACATGCTGCAGTGCCAACTTATATAAACTAGCATGGCTGCTTGAGTTGCACGTTTACAGAAACCTTACCCTTGCCCCCTTCTCGCCATTGGCACCTGGGAATCCTGGGAACCCGAGGGAACCCTATGCAGACAAGATTTAATCTGTAATCAGTTCACTTGTTTCCGCTCTTTTGTATTTATAAGCTTCAATGCCCTAGACGGAAAAAGGGATTTAAAACAATTATAATGAGGAGATTCTCATTATACCTTAGGTCCTAGTCTTCCAGGATATCCAGGCAGTCCAGGAACACCAAGTTTACCCTGAAATCAAAGCAATAGTACTATCAGTGACAAACAAGGTAACTTTTTTGTCATTGGACACTTTGGAGATATAATCTTGGTCCGGTCATGCATGTGGGCACATGACATAATACAAGTAAACAATAAAACACATTGAGAAATGCATAAAAAAACAAGATATTGCATTTTTATCCATTAAAAATACATTCATAATTTAATAATGAAGAAAACTGGGTACAAATTACACTCCATAAAACTGCCCATGATTTAGCTCCTTACCTTCTCTCCCACAAGACCGATGGGCCCCAACTCCCCAGGGGGCCCGACACGACCCTTGGGTCCCTCAGGACCATCCTCTCCCCGGGGTCCGGGAACTCCGAGCTCTCCCTGCCAGGGAACACAGCAAACCTGTCAATCCCCACTCAAAGTCATTGTCTTTTAAATGTCTTTAAATTTGACAGCATCGTTTGACAGCATCGTAGCCGTGACAAATATCTGTAGGATCACACACCCTCTCGAGTCATATTGTTTTTCCTGCATTTAGACCAGTGTTGCCCAATCCTGGTCCTGTGAACGCCCCTGCGTATGCTATATATTCAGCAGGGGCGGGGAAAGTGGGTCAGGGAAACACTTGCTTAGACCACAGGAATAACCTGAAACGTAATTTAACATAACGATGGCAATAAACGGATCGCTCCATCGATGGAAGTCATCTCCATCAACGATTGCTGTTGATTGAAGGTTAATGTTGGTTGAAAGCTAAATTGGTACCAACTTCACTAGCTGGACAAGCTGTGTGCACTAGCTGTGTCATTTGCTTAAAAAGTGGCTCAATATTCCTTTGCTAGTGATGGAACAGTCAGCACCTATGGGAAGTATTCTATTTCACAGTTTGTTGGGTTAAAACCTGAATTCAGGAGGAATCCATCAGTGTGCAATAAATGTGTTTTAAACGATTTCATATTATATACACCGTATTTCCGTAAGGTCCCATAGTTGGTAGTGCATTTAAATAAACAACACTACCAAAACAACTCCGGGATGAAGTTGTGGAAAGACTATGATCAGGGGAGGAGTATGTAGAGATTCCAAAAGCACTGAATATCTCTTGGGGCACAGTGAAATCTATCGTGGAGAAGTGGAAGGCACCGCCAAGAATCTGCTTAGAAAAGGCTGTCCACCCAAACTGAGCGGCCAGGTAACAAAGGCATTGCAAAGAGCTGCCACCAAGAGGCCAATGACAATTCTGAACAACCTACAGAATTCCATAGGATGGGAAAAACAGTCCACTGTCAATAATAGCTCAGACCAAAAGACTCTTAGCTGTGCTTGAAACTATAACACCTATAATACTATAACTATAATACTATAATAATGAAACTTATAATATAAGGTGGTTCTACCAAGTATTGATTCAGAGGGGTGAACACTTATCTAACCAAGACATTTCAGTTTACATTACGTTTCAATCAACTGTTGTTTCACAATAAAATTATCTTCTCTCTTAGTGGTTAGTAGGTTGTGTAGATCAAAAGAAAATAATTCAACTAAAATGTCTAAAGAATTAAGGTTGTAAAACAACAAAACGTGAAAACATCCAAGGGAGAATTCATGCTTCCAAAAGGCACTGTAGGTCTAATTCTGGTCAGAATTACTAGTTTCAGAGAAATTTCACATACCATACTATACTATCAGCAGACTGGACTAGAGTAACTGCAAGCACTATCGCTCCGCCAGCTAGCATAATTCATGCTTTCTACATGTAGCGGCTGGCTAGCTAGTATAATATGACATGAGACTTACATACGTATGTTTTTTGCACATTTTTTAATGTATAATTTAAGTTATGGGCCGGTATCAGCGCCGTTTCTTGTTGGCTAATCGATTGCTTAAGCATTGGAGAGTTCAGCGATGTCAATCTCCAAAAGTCTGCATGACTTAATTATTAGTGTTCCCCCCTTTTGTCTGAAAATTCTGCTGACTGGCATCGTGATGCAAGTCATAATTTTGTCAAACTTTTCCTGTCGCCTCTCCCAATCCATGGTGTGCACCGTGCAGAGCGAGAGTGAGGCGAACGGGAAGGCGCGCATCAGAGAGACTCTCTCTCATTTCTCTTTTAGGTCAATGGCGCAAAGAAGTTCATTTAACCACGTTTAGTTACGCAGTGCTTCATTCAGTGCTTCTGGTACTAACGAAGGCAGAAATTAGGAGACTGAAAATTGCCATATTTTGGGTATTGTAATGGCATGGAGGTTTCAATCATGCATCCCTGTTCAAAACTATTATAGATTTTTTTCTTATCCACTCCCGAATTGCGTACCCCCTACGTTGCTCTGAAGTACCCCCAGGGGTACGCATACCCCTGGTTGAAAACCTCTGCTTTGAACTATAAGAAAAGATAATAACAAGGCACTTTTTAGCTCATGATGGAATGTGAACCTAAAAATATTTGCATTACATACAAATCCCACATAATTTTTACAGCTATTAGCTTTGAGCATATAATGAACCGGTCTTACTCTGTCTCCCTTGATACCAAAATCACCCTTGATCCCAGGGAATCCATCTTCACCCTGAAGACAAAGACAACATCACTTTTTACCATCAGCAGTAAAGCCAGACTTATAGGCACGCCAGCTATACCTGCTCTAAGGCAATGCATAAAACCTCTTAAGAAATAATATAGTATACTCCAATTCACAGCATAAAGAGTATGCAGAACAAAAACAAATGTTCATAATTGATTTAATATGAAGAAAGAAACTTAGTGAGCAAATCTAGCTTCTACAATTTCAAAGAGAAAGGAATCCTGGTTGTCTGCCAATAAGTAAAATTGTTTTTTATAAGCACAAATAAAGCCAATTACTGATACATCTTCATTATATTTAGATAAACACGTTGTG
This sequence comes from Hiodon alosoides, assembly GCA_025775065.1. Taxonomy (NCBI): domain Eukaryota; kingdom Metazoa; phylum Chordata; class Actinopteri; order Hiodontiformes; family Hiodontidae; genus Hiodon; species Hiodon alosoides. The sequence continues at coordinate 8,249 of JAOYSI010006141.1, read as the reverse complement.
GTTTACAATACTTAAAATTCTACTGCCTATGTGCAGGTTCAACAGCCCCTTGTGGTAAACTTATGTAAGTGAAAATACAAGCGCCAATAAAGATTGCAATAAAACATATACATATACATAAATGTAAATATAAATATTAAAACATATAAAAGAAAATTTCCCCTGTGTCACTTGTCTCAGCCTGGTCATTTCAGACACATTTCGATGTGGGACTACATTGTCATTAAAAACCTTCAGTAGGTGAACCGCAGTGTGTGTCCCAAATCAGTCCACACCTATAATGATTTACACACAAAGTGACAGATGAATCTATTAAAGAGCACAGACCTTTTCCCCCTTGTGTCCTTTCAGTCCACGGATACCTTGAGTACCCTGTAATTAACACAGAGATGATGGAGTGACATTGCCAGCTGGTTTCTGACTTTTTGGTTTCTCAAGCTCGACTTTTGCCCTGTCCTGTTTATTTCTGTAAATTTACAGTTTAGAGACGTATGAAATCTCTGACCCACTTTTATTGTCACAGTGTGTGCCAATGAACCATTAAACCTCTAAATACCGACTAATTTGCATTATTACAGACATAAATAATAATTAATAACTATTATTAATATCATTGTCATCATTGTTATTCTTGTTGTTATTATTACATAATTTTTCATAAATTGAGTAATGTTGGAGTAATTATAATATGAATAATATAGAAAATATGAATGCTTTTCAGGGTGTCTGCTCATTGATAGGCTTCTGTCAGTTGACGGATCAGGTGAAGGATGTAAAAAGCCGAAGATATATACTCCTAGGTGCTTCTCATACACACACAGACAGAACGTACATGTCACACTTGAAGGTTGCTGCGTCCCACAATTAGTGCACAAACACATTGCATTGACTGAATCTCACCTTGACCCCGCGAGGACCAGGATAGCCAATGGTGCCCTGGGGACCAATTGGGCCCTAAAAGGAAGACATGGGGAGAAGACTTACACACAGGGTTTAAGTGGCAGTAAAGCACCCCCTATGCTTATTTGGATAAAGTGCCTAATGGCTTTCACTAGCTGAAAAACACAATATTAGATTACAACGCCTCGACAGAACTAATAATATGATTGCCCCTGCAGCGATCCTGGGGGTTTTCTTCAAGAATTCATATTTTTTCGTACTGTGGTTCGCAAATACCTTCATAAAAACCTCATTGTCACCTGCTAAGGAGCAAGGCTTTTCGCAAATTTTAAAATTGCCAGGAAATGACAAGTGAAATCGAAATAATATGCCCATCCAATCAAAACTCAATCAATGGATTCAGACAGATAGTGTCTCTGGTGTGGCTCAACTCTGACAACATCTATAAATCAGGATGTAGCTAATACCTGTACCCATTACGTTTCACTGCTTGCACAGAGCAACAGTTCAAACAACAGTTGCAGCAATCTTCACATTCACTGTATCAGATTTTTGGGGAATGTTAAGTACTAATTGGGGTGGAGGCTGACTTAAGAATACTTTTGATTAACTTTTGTATTTAGCTTTCATCAAGAGTAAAGACAGCAAAGAAAGATAGCATAATCCCAAAAGTTTTTTTTTTTCTAATTAGAGACATTTTTTAAGCCGTCATGATGCAGAACACCAATAATATATAATTCTACAGTAAATAGTGTAAATGATGCATTTTGTCTGAGTAAGCTCAGGGTGGCATGTTGAAGTATCCCTTGGGCATTACAGGGGAGGTAAGGGAGAGGTAATGAAACCCACCTGGTTTCCTTTAGTGCCAGTTGGGCCCTCCTTTCCTGGGTGACCCTGGGGAGGAAGCAGAGGTCAGAAGAAACGTTTGTCTCAGGGGTTTGCGCCAGCGCCTGGGTGCGGGACTGTTCACACAAATTCATTTAATCATGTATTCATTTAATCATGTATTCATTTAATTGTGTGTAATCATTTTCAATGTGACACAGGACAGACAACAAGAAGGTAAGCTGTAGGCCTTCCTACAGGTTCCTTATCAGGAGTTGCTGGTATTGTTCGGCCAGACAAAGACTTACTGGAGGCCCATCAGCTCCGGGCATTCCTGGCAGACCTGGTTTTCCTGTGGGTCCCTGACAAAAGCAACAACAAACACAGTTACTTTCATTAAACCCTCTTAAAGTACATGCCCAATAGGACCAAAAAATACATAAATATAGCCCAGTAAACTTAATCAAAAAACATTACACCGTTACAGTATCAAGAGATACATTTACCATTTTACTGTGGTAAATATGGTACATTTCAATATTAGAATTGTAGAAATTCTGGAGTTCTCAGGCAGTTCCACAGTGACACATGGCAGGCTTATGATATCCACTGTCCACTCTTACCTTTTCCCCGGGGGGTCCAATCGCTCCCTGAGGGCCAGGCATTCCCTGAAATAACACAGTTGTCATGCAGCTTACAGCATTTGAAACTCAGTAATATATTTGCCCTTCCTCCTTTATATCTCGATGATAACCTTAAAAAACATTCGAAGATGTCAATTGCTATCATTTCTCTTTACATTTGTATGACATTTCATATATTGAATAAGCAATCTAAAGATCTTTTGGCATGTCTTATGCACCTTGAACCGCTTGTGTTTTTGATTTATTAAAGGTCGCCACATTTCCTCTAACCTGAGTTCCTGGGGTACCCTGCTGTCCAGGGGGACCTGGTTCTCCTTGGGGACCCTGAGAGGCAGCGGAGGAAACGAAAAGGGGGCAGTGGGGCGAAGGGTTAAAAATGACCCAAAAGGACTGGACAACAACACACATTACAAGCATACACCCAGACAGCAACATTACAGTGAGAAAGTGACACTAACCAGGTTTCCTTTAGGACCATGGGGCCCGTCATTTCCCCTCACACCCTGAAAGAGACGATGGGAGAATGAAGAAGGATTTATGGATCTTTATTTGAAGATGTTGCACCTAAACCATTCATTGCACTCTGGCCCGTTTTAGGTTTTGTCCTTTGTTTGTTAATGGCTTGGTCTGCCAATTATACTGTGTCACCTGACATTCAGCCTCTCCCTTTCCTGAAGAACCACTGTGTGTTTGGCATTATTTGAAAGTTGCCTGTGCAAAAGTGTTTGTATGTGTGTTTATCAGTGAAAAGAGTTTTTAATCTTCTTTTGTTGTCCTTGAGTTGATAATATTGGTAATTTAACTGATTAAATCTTATCGAACTTGGAAAATCAACAGAACAGTACGTATTTGGAATTTTTTTTAAGGTACAAATAAACAAAACAAAAAGATCTGAATAGAGAAGGTCTCTCATATATGGATACAAGCATTTCAATTTCCTCAATGTCTTCAGTACAGAATATGCCCTTGGCCCAGCTGAAACTGAGAATAGGATGACAATGTAACTACAAATGAAGAGTACCATGACCATGGCCTTTATATAATTAATCACATTATATATTCATATATAATTTCTGTCACATTCGTTTTTTTTAAATCACAGTCAAAATTTAGCAAAAACATTCTTATCCTCCTCTAGGTTGTTGATAATTAAATTATGTTGGCTCTCGTGTAGAAGGTCAATATCAATGCTATGGGGGGCTTCCGCACCAGACAAACGCACAAACCCGTTTGTGACCTTCGACCTTCGACCTGTGCCATGTAGTAATCACCCATCCAGTAAGTTTGACTAAATTAGGGATTACCAGGTTTTATTATGGATTATGATTACGTAGGATTAAAATATTTGAATACAAATTTGCATACTCTTGGATTGTCTCTCTCAGGAAGAATTAGCCACAAATGCATTTAAACGCACATTTTCTTGTGTAAAATGCCACAAAAAACTTGTAGTGTGTACTTACGGGAGGCCCAGGAATTCCATTGGGACCTTTTGGCCCTAACAAACCGCGGGGCCCCTAAAAACAGGGTAACACAAAGAAACAGGTACTCCAATCAATAATAGGGTAATAACAACTCACACCTATGGATGATGAAGGAGGTGAACTATGTTGTGGACAGGCTAGTGATCCAAGTGACACTATATGACGAAGAGTATGACAAAGTTAAGGAAAATATTCCATGGTATTGAGGGCTCTAGATTTAAGTGTTTGGTCTCAAACTGACTCAAACTTTGACCAGACCAGACAGTTACAGTAAGCTATTACTTCACACGTTGAATGGGCGTGGAATAATGTTAATCATTTAATGCGTTCAATGTTTGTATTTTTTAATATAGTTTTTGAAGGCGTTATCCCAAAAAACAATTAAATGTGAGAAATCCATTTAAAAGGGTGTTTTTCATACCTAACATCTCCATGACACGGGTGTAACAATCAGGCAAGGGTGTAAACGCCATTGTATTTTTATTTTTAATGTTTTAGCCTCTTAGCTTCTGCCCACAGTTTCTGGAGGTTAACACAGCATTACCCTTTACCAGCCGAGAGTTCAATTTGAACTGAAGTTAGGATGAATGTGAAAGCTATTAGCAAGGAGAGCGCTGATGAAGGTGAAGGTGAAGAGGAACAGAGAGGGGAGCACTCACTGGTTCACCTGGGAGTCCTCGGGGTCCGACCTCTCCATCATCGCCCTGGAAAAAAAATGTATTCAAATAAATATAAACTCTCACTTAGTGACCCATAAACTTATTAAAAGACGTTTGTTTGTCCATTGACGTTAATGTCTTAGTAACTTATGGACTGACATATCAATGGATATATTGGTTACACCTGGTGCCCGAGTGCCCGCTGGTTGAACGATAAGCTCGCAAAAGGTATGATAAAAAGCCAGACGCAATTATTGTTAATTCCCTGATCAGTTCCTTCCTTTCGTTCTTACCCTCTCTCCATCCTCTCCAGGGGGGCCAGGGGGCCCTAATCCTCCGGTGTCTCCCTGAGATGCAGAAAGGAGGAGAGCTATAGTGAATCTGCCAATCATCGAATGTTTCCTCACTCCCCCGACTGCTGTCGGGTTAACCAACCGTTCTCATCAGAAAAAGTGTTAATGTGCTTCTAAATTAAGTATATAAGAGCTAGTTACTGAAACAGAATTACAGTCTCTATGTATGGCTTCACTTCAGTATTTCATATTCTTTGATAGCTGGAATTCTTCATTGTGCTCATACTTACCCTGTGTCCTTTATCTCCAGGTAAACCAGGCAACCCATCAAAACCACGGTCACCCTACAATGATAAAAACACTAATGTTACAGAGATGAAGAATATGAAGGAGGTCCTGAGATAGTATCATTTTGCTAAAGATTATATTTAGGCGATGAAACAAATGCACATGTGTGCAACACACACATGCAGTTGGAGAAAGCGGTCCGATCGAAAGTCAACAATTGCAACCAATCACAAGCATGGGCCAAACAGAGTCGGCAACCGGCCGAAAACCTGGCAGCTCATCGCTCGTTTTGGATCGCATGTACCGCTAGGGGTTTTGTTGCGTAATGCACGGACGAGCACCTTGGGTCCAGATTCTCCCGGCATGCCTCTCGCCCCATCAGCTCCAGCACGGCCCTTCAAGGGAAAAGCAACACAGAGAATAAATGAGTGCTGCTCAGACCCTCATTCATGGTCCACCCTGGGGTCAAATCCTGCTGGAGTGTTTAACATTGTTTTTTTTTCCCCACACTGGTCCCAGATGGATTTTACGCACCCTTCGTCCTGCTTTGCCAGGAGGCCCAGACAGTCCCGATGGTCCTCTGGGGCCCTAGGTAAAAGCACATCTATTTATTACATTAACCGGCCACATAAGTAAATACATCTCCTGAAGTTTCATTAAACTTTGTTTCCACTGGGAGCGATGTGCTCAGTCCCGGTGTGGTAGGTGCTGATCTTACAGAGAGCTGATTATTCAAAAATAAAGATTAGACTGCGCACTAAAATTACAGGAAATTCTTAATGGTGTGTTCCATTAAGTTTAATAAAGATTTATTTAATGTAAATGACAAAATTAAAAACAGCATTTAGACTTGGGGGGGGATTCGGAGACAGGAAGAGCTCTTTAAAACCAGTGTAAATCAGTGTAATGCTGACACTTTGAATTGTGTTTTGACTGTAATTCACTGCCAATTCAGACACTGTTTTTTATTATGAAGTTTTTTGGTGTATAACTCCCTGGCTTTTTAATGACAGCCTCTGGAGATAAAAGATTTCACATTTACTGATTTATAGTAGCAGCAGTATGGGAGACTACATGGGGAACTATGGGGAACTGGAAAGGTATGTACAAAGATCTTAGTAAGGCAGTATTACCTGAGGGCCAGGGTCTCCACTCTCACCCTTCAAACCAGAGCTTCCAGGGGTACCCTAAAATGACGTGAACATTGCAGTCCGTTTTTTCCCCATCATGATCGTATTGATTTCGCTCAATTAGGAAAAACCTTGGCGGCCAACTCATTACTTTCTTTCTCCTATATTGCATTTAAAACTCAAATGGATTATAGATTATATCAATCCACTCCACATTTACGAAAGTTTCAACAGAAAGAAAATGGATTGTTTTATTTTTGCTCTGATAGATTAAAAATTATATTAATTGTAACACAAATAACTCAGAAATGAGCTGATGCTCATGTTTTTGGTATAAATATATATGCAGGCCCATTCATCTAGATTCTAGACATATAATCATCCCATGCACCTATTATAATGATAACAGTGACAATAACAGCAATTAAGACACTTGTCTAACCTGCTTGAATGAAGTAACTAGTTAAATAAATGTATAACTATGACAAAATACAGAAGGGGCAGAACTCTTTAGACACGTGTGGCATGTGCTGCCCTTCTAGGGCTGTGATGCATTGAACGAATCGTTCCCGACTCTCGTGACACTTACAGTGGGTCCCGGTCGGCCAGTGAAGCCCATTGGTCCAGGCGGGCCTTTCAGCGCAAGCTGGAGAAAAGAAACACAGCACGTCTCTCACGTGGCAGTCACATCTTTATTTCACAATCTTTAGAGCATAATTTCACACAAAAATTTTCACAGTGTCCTACTGCAGGGCATTGTGCATGCTGTGTTAGCTCTTGTTACGCCACAGAATGCACACAGTGCACGGTTGCATTAGTGCTGTTGTCTGCTGACGCACCCTGGCCTGTGACAGAATGGCCTGCGCCTGGGCTTCCTGTGCGGACACTATGGGGCCCTTGTCACCCCCACTGCTGCCAAAACGGAACTGCAGAGAGGAAGAGGGAGAGAGAGTTTATTTATTGTTAGAAGAGTTGTATTTACACCACTAAGTGCAGATGCACATTAACCCAGCTGAACATAGCTCTACAACTATGGAGAGAAAATTCATCTACAGTCATTGAACTACTTTTCAGACAATTAAATATATTTTTTACATTTATGTTTAAAGGTTGTGTTTGTGCATTAATATTTAACAAATAAGGAGCAAAATTTCCTCACCCGACTGTGGCATATATGCTATCACATTTAAAATAATTTTGTTTAAAGAATATAATTTTTAAAACATTATAGTAAGTAACAGCATAGGTTAATTGTCAGTCTGATTCGACAAATTATTATTATTATTATTATATTATTATTCGACCATCTATACCCTCTGCTGGTCTACAGGTATATTATACTGACATCTAGCGGTACACTTTCATGACTGCAATACGTGACCAGATACCGTTAAAAATATTTCAGAGGGCTACATATTCTAGCAAGTTTTCAGCGATTGACTAAGCAATTATGAGATCAAAACATACTATACAGCACTGTTCTTCTCGCCTGGTCCTGGGAGACCGCAGCACATGCAGGTCATCATTTCCCCTGAATACTTGATTTAATTAATTATTGAGGATCTTGGTATCTTATCTAATGTCAACGTATTTCTCCTCTGATATGTTTAACATCAGGACAGGGAACTGACTGACGATGATGATTTCCAGCATGTTTTAATATCATTGGAGAGTGTATGTTTTCCCAAACACCGAAGAAAACGTCATGAAGAGACGAGAGAGAGATTTCAAAATGGTTATTGGGGTTAAATATTGGTGAGCAGCTAAGAGAAGTGAGGAACTGCAAAGTGCAGTGAGAGAGAGAGAGAGAGAGAGAGAGGGGGGGGGAGAAAGAGAGGGAGAGGGAGAGAGAGAGAGAAAGGGAGAGGGAGGGAGCGAGGGGGGGAGGGAGAGAGAGAGAGAGAGAGGGAGAGAGAGGGAGTGAGAGAGAGAGAGAGAGAGAGACAGAGAGGGAGAGACAGAGAAGTAGAGAGAGATGTGGACATGCCGACAAGGAAAGAGCTATGTGGGAGGGAAATAGAGGTAG
>JAOYSI010006140.1:0-13057 GCA_025775065.1 Hiodon alosoides | reverse complement strand
ATTATACACCAAAATAAATCTCTCTTTTTAGTTAATTGGTTTAAGGAAAATATTTTATTGGTTTCACAACTTTTGAATAGTAATGGTCAGTGGTAACTTATTCAGAATTTTTAGGAAAATTTTCATTTTTTATACCTTTGTATAAACAGCGCTTTTCACATGTTGCCATGTCACAAAGACTCTTTACATACAGAAAAATACAGTATGTCCCAGGCCTGACCCCCCCAAAAGCATACCAGTGGCAAGGAAAAACTCCCTAGGCTGGCAGGAAGAAACCTTGAGAGGAACCCGGCTCTGGCCGGCACTGGGAGTAGAATTAAAGAATTTAAATGCCCTCCGGTAGAGGAGTTCCAAAAAATAAAAAAAATGAAAATTAATATCTGGAGGAGAGGGGTAGTGGCCCTGATGGCTGGAGTCCAGCCTAATGGTCCACTGGTAGCGGTGGCAAAAGTGATGCAGTCCTGCAGGGTGCCTCACGTGATTGCTCGAAAGAGAGAGAGAGTATAGTATGTCAAAGATGATGGTAATTAATGCCATTCCCTCAGAACTTCTGAAATTGCTAGGAAATAATATAGATGAAAAGACAAACGTAGATCTTAATCTTAAACTGGAAGGTATACATTTAAAAGACAAAAAATGTAATAATAATTATCTCAGAACAATCTTCAAATTTCCACTGTTCCTTTAGCTATTGGATTTTGGAGATCACAATTTCAAGATGTCAATTGGAAAGAGGCCTTTACAATCTCCAGGCGCTTTTGTATTACCAATAAAATCGGGGAAGTATCATTTAAGATTGTTCATCGTATTTATCCTGTAAAACAGGTCATTGCAAAGTTTTGTAAAGATATTGACCTGAAATGTGTTTTCTGTAAAGAGGGAAATGAGAGTTATCCATTTGTTTTATGATTGTATTTACACCAAAATATTTTGGTGTGATCTGGCTTTTTTTGTTGAAAATAGTTCTAACATTGGATTACAACTTGAAGAAAATGTTGTTAAATTTTTTTTTTTTTTTTATGATAAAAAAAAAAAGTCATTTTTGGTGACTTCAAAATTTGGTATATTGTGAATTTACTTATTATATATGGAAAATTATTTATCCATTAATATAAATGGGGAGGGGGAAAAAAACTAATTTTACTCATTTTAAAATAGAAATAGGTCACTACTTGTGTACGTTAAAAGAAACAAGAAATAACAAAGCGAAAAAAACTGTAAATTATTTTAAGGCCTTAAATCTATTCTTCGAATTATATATAACTCTTTGTACTTATAGACATGTGAATTTCTTACTGCTTTCTCTTCTCTTTGTTTTATTTTTTATTATATTTGTCCCTCATAATATTTGATGTGTTGTAATTGATATGTTAAAGAAAGTTTGCAATAAATAAATAAATAAAATTCGTTCAAAGAAAAATAAAAAATAAAATAAAAAAAAAGAACTCTGCCGCCGTTTCCGCGTTGGATTATGGGAAATAGGGGTCGAATAGTGTACATCGCATGTACACTCGAAATCAGATTGCTTGTGGGAAAAGATGAGTGAACAAATGTAGGGAACGAGATGTAGGGAATGAATTCGGACACCACTACAAAATGTCCGACACCCTAAATAGTGCACTGTTTAGTGGATAGGGAGCAGTTTCAGACACTGCAGAATTATTTGCGTCTGCCGGAAGTTGAATGACGGACAGGTCTCGTTGCGTAGAATATCCTTTCCGGGTGGCGAAGTAATTACAAAACAGAAGCCGCTGCGTGGTTTAGGTGCATATCGAAGGACATATTAGGAACCTTCACTGTAAAGGATCCAGGGCTGATTTTATTTTGTTTCCAATAGTAAGTGATGCAAGTTTTTGCGTATGCCTCTGTAGAAACGAGTTTTCGTGTTATTTTTGCGTTATGAAAAGTGGTTGTGAATTACAATCACAAAACAGTTATTCAGCTGTTGAGTGGCAATGTAATTGTCATTGATATTACAATCACTGTTATACATTTACTAATTTAATTAAGTACGATTCCTTAAGTAGAAAGAACATTGCGCTTCATTATTGCATTAATGATACGTTATCGACTACCATTGGATCAAACTTAATTGGTAACTATTGATATAGACAGTTCGTTAGTTTATTAAAAATTACAGCAGGTGGAGTTTGTCTTGAAGACCAATTTTCACTAGGTCTGATTTAAAGTTAAGTTTGGGTCGGTTGTTTTATTTTGTTCTGTGTGTTAATTTTGCAGTGACCCTGGCAGAGTTGTTCCAGGTTTTGCGTGGAGCGGGTCGGGTAGGCGCGGCTTTCGCCTTAACTCAGGGGGAGCATCTACAGGTCATGGCTTGTAACTCTACGCTAGGAGCAGGTGCTAGGGCGGCACAGGAGATTGTGGAAAACGTCGTGGGCACAGTGATGGCGGGCGATGAGGTAATTGATGACCTCCACGGCTGTCTCTGGATTACTTTAACGATAAAATTACGATGAGCCAATCAACTGTCCGGTGTTTCAAATTCACTGTTTAAGCACTCGCGTTTTAACGACAAGATCATCTAAATATTTTACCCAGGGAAATATACCCATTGCAATTGCTAGAATGCTAACTGTCGGCGGGTTTTATGTGAACGCTGATTAAATTAGGTAAAATGGTGTTTAGCTGCAGCTATGATCACAGCATGGGCAAAATGTTAACAAGCCATCAAAACTACTATTCGCCTTACCTCTAATAGGTTCGCTAAACGCGATAAGCAAAAAAGGATAACGTGACAAGAGGATCAGCCCTTCTACATAGGATAACGTCCTTCCCAACTTTTTTTATTATTATTCACCGTCATCGTCTTTTCTGATTATCAGGAGACTTTACAATGAAAGATTTCTCCTCTTTGTCTAGGTGTTACTTAACGTCATGTCAACATCACGTAACATTTGGATACACTGGCGTCTACTGCCATATAGTATGATTGTTTTTTGACCAAAGATATAACTAATGTGGAAAAATATTTTTCCCAGTATGTTCTTGTAGAAGGCGCTGAGCAAGTTAGTTCTTCGGCTAGCGTTGACCTGTAATCACATAGTGATAGTTCTCCACTTTTTAAAAAAAGACTAATTTTAGAGTATTGAAAGGTTTTCCTCTGCAAGTGTGTATTCAAAAGCAGAATTTCTTTTCAAAACTCTTTGCTCTGCCACATTGCTTTGTGTGCCAAAAATGTTCAATTATTTGAAACAATGGTTTGGGCCCAGGAGCCCACCATTTAATCCAGCCAAGACTCTATAATCACCACAAACACTTTTCTCTTATTTTTCTTCAACTGGAATTTTTGAAAAGACCTACCATTTATCCATTTAGTTATGTATTCAGTTTTTGGGGGTGGAGGGGACAGCTAATTACAATGTCAAGGCTTTAACTGTGCTCCATCACTTCTCATTTTTCAGTCTGTAAATGTAGAATTCCCTGAAAGTGAAGGTTGGGAGGCAATGGAAAATGATGATGTGGCCAAGTGGGTGGTGGGCTCTGAGATGTCCTCTGAGTTTGCTGTCCGTGAGGAAGCAACCCAGCCACCCAGAGGGCCAATGACCCGACAGGGTTCCGGGCTCCTACACCACAGTGCAGTGCTGCGCGGCACCAGGTTTTTACATGACTCACCTATGGGCCGACTGACACCGGAAGACATCAAGAAGGCTAGAGTGGCTAAACAAACCTCAGATAGGGTGTCTCCTGTCAGACCAGTCCGAATGAAGGTGAGTTATCAGCATTCACATTTTTTTTTTTTTCACATGTACATTTATGGTACCTACTTAAGTAAATCTTTGTGTTTAACTGAAAAGATTAAATTCAGGTAGAATGCCTATGAATTGTACATTTATGATGGGTGTTTTTACACCTTTGAAAAGGTAACCTGTTTGAAACAGTGTGTACCCTTGTGGAGGAGGGAAAGTACTCAGTGCCAGGACAGTTTGGAGTGAATTGCTTTGCTTACTGGTGTGTGCATGGTTTTTTTTTTTTTGTGTTTTTTTTTGTGGTGAGAGTTAAGGTCACAACACACAGTCTATACTTACTTTAACCTGAAGTAATGGGTACAATATGGGGAATAACATAATAATAATTGGTTTTTGGTTCTGACTGCTTGGCAAATCTAGTCTTTCTACCTCTGTCATCATTACCAACTGTCGTCTTTGGTTCTCAGCTCAGCAACCTTGCTCGTGAGAGGAAAGTCCCTGCCACACGAATCAGCCGTCTTGCTAATTTTGGCAGTAAGTGTTCCTGATAAGTATGTACAGCCAATTCATGTTCTTTAGACATGTGGTACAAATTAAGGAAAATGGTGAGTTCCTTGTGTTTTTTGTTTTGTACTTTACAGTTTTCTAATTTAGCAGATGCTTATATTCAAAGCGACATACTAAGTTCCATAGTTCAGGTCACAAAGTACTATACAGAGACCCAGCTACAGTAGCCTATAGTTAAGTGCTATTTAAGAACGTCTATAGTGCAAAAATTATTTCTCCATCTAGGAAAAGTATTGAATTTATAGCATTATTGTAAATGTATGAATGTTTCTGTGATTGTCACAATCTAGCCCTCTTTTTGTCTTTACCAACATAATACCGAAAATTAAGTATTGATTCCTGATAAATTGACCACGAAATGGTTCCTAAATATAACTGGATATTTAGAATTTGTACTTTACAGTTTTCTAATTTAGCAGATGCTTATATTCAAAGCGACATACTAAGTTCCATAGTTCAGGTCACAAAGTACTATACAGAGACCCAGCTACAGTAGCCTATAGTTAAGTGCTATTTAAGAACGTCTATAGTGCAAAAATTATTTCTCCATCTAGGAAAAGTATTGAATTTATAGCATTATTGTAAATGTATGAATGTTTCTGTGATTGTCACAATCTAGCCCTCTTTTTGTCTTTACCAACATAATACCGAAAATTAAGTATTGATTCCTGATAAATTGACCACGAAATGGTTCCTAAATATAACTGGATATTTAGAATTTGTTTGTTTTGATCAATAGTTTGATCAACAAACGGTCCCTTTAGTATGATTTTAAAGTATGTTTTAAGCTTGGTCATCATAGGGCTTAGTGTCAGCTGGTTTTCTGACTTCATCAGCATCTGACTACTCCTGGAATGACTTCAGTTAAACAATTGAGTCGAGTTGAAACAAACCCACAGACACTGCGGTCCCAGAGTGGCAGGGTTGAGTACCTCTGATTTAAATAAGGGTGCTGTAATGATGTCTAATGGACATACTGCATCGCATCTCTCACAGGTCTGGCAGTCGGTCTGAGTCTGGGTGCCATTGCGGAAGTGGCCAAACAATCCTTGGGAGGAAAGCGTTCAGGTAGGCTGCTTGCTAGAGGCAGGCTCTGTCCCAAAATGCAAATCTTTCATGGGAGGAGTCATTTGTGTGACTGAAGGAAGTTGCAGAGCAGAACTATGGCACATGCTAAGGGTTTGGTTTAAGTCAGTAAAAACCTCTCAATTCTAGTTTTAAAAAGGAGGACTTACTCAATTGTACAAATTAAGACATCTAGGTGTTTTTGCAGCTTCTGTTGGATATGATTTTTGTTTTGGGTAGCTCACAGTCAATAGTTGCTTTTGCCCCATGCAATTGGTCAAATATGGGGAACAAGCAACTTGCTCAAGTAGCTGCATGGTTCTTTATTTGCCCTGATTCAATTGGGTCTTATGAAAATTTGTAATGGTTAAGCCTGAAATTTGCTATTTATATACTCACTTCTGATGTAGTGTCAATGATACTGATTGGGCACTAGGTAAATTTGGATAGAGCTGTATAGGTATGATATCTCCAAAAGGCTTAGGGGTAGGTGTGTGTGCGTGCCTGTGTGTCAGAGACCTGACCTGTCCAAATATGACGGCTATTCAACAAATTAGCTACGAGGTACAAAAAAAACAGCACATGTGGCCTTGGATTGGGATTGCCTGTCAACCTGACCTGTAGAATTTGAGAATACTGGGACAAAGGCTCATGTATTTCATCGCATACACCTTTTGGTCCATACCATTTCAAACCTGCCCTGTCTGGCCTTGCTACCTCAGAGATCGGTGCCCTGCTGGACTCACCCTTCCTGTCTGAGGCCAACGCAGAAAGGATTGTCAACACGCTATGCAAGGTGCGCGGGGCAGCACTCAAGCTTGGACAGATGCTTAGCATTCAAGGTACATGCTCCACCCCTAAGGGACTGGTGTGGACAACATGGCCTGAGTGGGGTGGTTCGAACTCCTTTGTGTCATTCTTGATTGATTGCAAAAATAAAAATATTTTAAGATTCTAAGTCCTATTGCATTTAATTTGTAGAGTTGAAAGCTGTGTAATGGTGGTGTTAACATATTTGATCAGCTTTTAGCATATTATTCTATTATAGGTTACGTTTGTCAGATTGGACCTGAAGGCTGTTGACTGCATCACAAGTGGTGCTGTTAATGGTGTTTCCTGTTTATTTTTAAAATTCTCATCATACCTCATGTAGATAACAGCTTCATCAACCCTCAGCTGCAGAAGATCTTTGAGAGGGTCCGGCAGAGCGCAGACTTCATGCCCTCTTGTCAGATGAGGGTGTGTTTTAATGCGTTTACTACCTCACATCTCTGTATTATAAAATATATATTTTAATAGCAGCACAGCTTTCTTTTAAAATAATTTAATATGGCAGTCTCCTATTAAGTAAAAACATTTTTGAAGAAAAACACATTTGACAAAAACTAACTGAATTCAACATTTATTTTAAAAATAAATATAGATTTTTTTAAATGATTGTATAAATAGCTACACCCCAAATATTTAGGCAAATAAATAAATGTACCTTTGCAGGATTACATATGTCAAAGTGATATATTAATTCAACCTGACATTAATCTTAAATTGAATTTGAAGCATCGTAATGAGTGTCATTACCCTGCACCTCTGTGAGGCCAAGACTAGTGGTTATGGACTTTGTGTAGAAAGTCCTGGAGGAGGAGCTAGGCCCCAACTGGAGGGATAGCATGACTTTGTTTGAGGAGAAGCCCTTTGCTGCAGCCTCCATCGGTCAGGTCCACCATGGGGTTCTGAAGGACGGAAGGGAAGTGGCCCTGAAGATCCAGGTGAGAGTGCAGACTTGATGGACTACGCTACATGTGACGGACTTAACCAGTGTGTAGAACCTTTTAAACAGGGATTTGAGATGCTGCAGTCAAATTAATCTGACCATTATTATAGTTATACGGGTTATACCATCAATTTCTATTTTAAGTAGAGTGCTCCTTGATGCTGGTGCCATTCTGCTATTTGATTACTTTCTGGGCCAGCTTCAGATCAGCTGAAGTCCCTGTAGTGCCCTTGTTCAACCCTGGTATGTAGGCTACATAAGTAACATAATTTGAGGACTGATCTGATGGTATAAGACCACACAGTCAGTTAATCCCAGTCCAGTCTTTATGATGGAGTTATGAGACTCTGCCCTGTCAGACCTATGTGCAGATTACCACAGTGCTGTGGTTGCTTTCTGTCCAAGTAATCATCCACTTCTGATCTTTTCTCCTGTGCAAGTACCCTGGAGTGGCAGAGAGCATCCACAGTGACATCAACAACCTCCTGTCTGTGCTGAAAATGAGTGTAACGCTGCCTGCAGGTAATTCCCTACACTGCAGTAGTGTAATTGAGGTCTGATTTATGACAGTGAAGGGTATTTAATAGTGTGCTGTTGTGGGAATTTTAATTTAGTTAGTTTGCTAAAGAAGCATTGGGAAATAATGTATTTTAAATTGTGTGTATTTAGCTAAATTTACCTATAAAACACTGGATACTGTCAGATCGCTAATGTAAAATGTATTCTTATTTGAGACTGATTTATATATTGGTATTTTTTTTCAGAAGGTAACTATGCAAGGCTACAAAGATGTTACATTTTCAATTTTTTTTTTTTTAATGAAAATAATGGGATATATAAAGATCAGCTCAGGATTTTACACATTTGGCATTACCAATACTTTTACTAAGAGGAATTAAATGCAATATCACAGTGCATACCGGTCATTTTGAAGATGCAGTGTACTGTTTACCACGCAGATAATGCAGAAAGCTACAGAAAATGTTTACTACATCAGATTAAGTAAAATGCCTAATCTGTCATGTACTGCCATTAAATTGTCTATGTGTCAATTTATTTTAATCTAGTGCTGTCTATAAAAAAAAAACCCATAATATGGCTCCAAAATGAGTGAAAACTGAGAAATTCAGTTAACTGCAAAGCAGCAGTATTTATGCATTAGACTGGCCGCTACAGGTGTTCAGTCAAGCCGCTTTTTGCTTTCTTTTCAGGCTTGTTTGCAGACAGCAGTCTGGAGGTTCTGCAGAGAGAGCTGGCTTGGGAGTGTGACTATAAGAGGGAGGCAGAGTGTGCCAAGCGCTTCAGGTACCCTGAATGAAAGTCTTTTTTTCTTTTCAATTTTTTGTGATCAAATATTTATTAGACTAAAGTGTGGAATAGGCAGCAAGAGGAAATTGATTATTAAGAATATTTTTTAAATAAATATTTGAATCAGAAAAAAATGATCCTGTATGATGGTTTTATCTTGACATTTTCAATAATTGTGAGAAACATTTTTTACATGTCAATATGTGAACGTTTGTGCTGACCCGCTGAGTGGACCAGGTCTCTTACCCTTTCTGATCCCAGGGCCCTGCTGGAGGGTGACCCAGTTTTCCAGGTGCCGGAGGTGGTGGAAGAACTGACAGGCCACCGTGTCCTGGCCATGGAGTTGGTGTCTGGGGTGCCTCTAGACTGCTGTGTGGAACTGGACCAGGAGACGCGGAACAAGGTGGGTTGCCGGCCAGGCCCACACGCAGCATAACATCGTCCTTGTCCCAGGGGATGCTCTGCACACCTCCAAGGCCCAGCTCTTGCAGGTGTCGGTGAGCTTAGTGAAACTCACAATTTAATCAATTTCTAGAATGAATATCCTAGACTATTCTTAAATATTTCTTGAAAAAACAGGGATTGTAATGTAATATGGCTCCCAACACATGCTTTTGATGCGCAACAAACTTGAATGTGTTTACTTATTTACGTACTGCACGTAAATAAGTGCAGTATTATTTGCTTACCGTTACACAATGAGGCTTACACACAGCCTCCAGGCACCATCTTATCCTCATGCTAGTTTTTACAAAAGTACATGATGGGTGTCTGGTGATGGTACTTCACACTGCAGAGCCTGGATCAAATGTCTGGTCTTGCTTGAATTACAGATAGACCTTGAACTTACTACTTGGTAAATGAATGAAAACCTAAACAACAAGGTTCATAATATGGGTTCCTACCTGCACAGGATCACATTCTGGCACATTTAAGAGTTTCTTCTATTTATTTTTCTTCCTTATTCATGTCACTTATGTGAATTTATTTAAATCCACCATCAGATGGAGGTGGTACCATGATACCGAAAATATTATGCCCTCCCCTATCTTGGTTGGTCTTTATATTAAAGGATAAATGGATCTTCCTATTCACAGGTCTGTTCTAGCATACTCCGGCTCTGTCTGAGGGAGTTGTTTGAGTTCCGCTTCATGCAGACCGATCCCAACTGGGCTAACTTCTTATTCAATGCTGAGCACAGCAAGGTTTGAAAAGTTTTTTTTGTTTTTTATAATAAAGAAAAATGCGTGTTAATTCTTTAAAGGGTAAGTATTTAAAATTAGTTTTTTTGCCTTTGTGTGTAAATGTGTTCATGCAGCAGAATTGCTGTTAGTACCTACATATAAAATTCATGTTCTTGGGTTTAACGAGAGAAATAAAATTCATCATTGGTGTGATTCACAATCATTTGCAGCCTTACTTTGCAAGGGAAACCCACTAACATTGCAGTGTGTGATCCCTCCATCTCTGGTTCTCCAGATCTTCTTGCTAGACTTTGGAGCTTGCCGGGATTACCCCCAGAAATTCACCGATGACTACATTGAGGTAACCACCCCCGTCTAGTAACTTTTCTTGCTTGACCACTACTTTACTACTTTCTGGGTCTTTTGGATTCAAGAAATCCAGCCTCTGTGTTTTTTAGTAGTAGGTGATGCTATGTGTCTAGGTGGTGTATGCGGCATCAGTTGGAGACAGAGCCACTGTGCTTAAGAAATCCAAAGATCTCAAGTTCCTCACAGGCTTTGAAACTAAGGTTAGAAGGCTGCTCCTCTTTGCTTTAACGATTTACAAAAAATCTTAATTCCCACCTCCTTGATTTACTGTAATCTAATTTCTTATTCTTTATCCAGGCATTCCAGGATGCCCACGTGGAGGCAGTAATGATCTTGGGTGAGGCCTTTGCCTCCCCGGATGCCTTCGACTTCAGCACCCAGAACACTACGCATCGAATCCAGAGCCTGATCCCTGCGATGCTTCAGCACCGCCTCACGCCCCCGCCTGAGGAGGCATACTCTCTGCACCGCAAGATGGCCGGCTCCTTCCTCATTTGCTCTAAACTAGGTGCCCGCATCCCCTGCCAGGACATGTTCCGGGACATCTACGAGGCCTACAACCGCCGGCGCCTAGGCCAAAGTGTGGTGAAAGTGTAGTCGGACGGAATGGCGTGCATTTGTTTTCTTTGAATCTAAAGCACATACCATGTCAAGGGATGCCTCTGTTTTCAACACAGCAGCAGCACCCTCTAGTGCTTGGGAAGGGAAATGCTTAAGATGTCATTCAATCATCATGCTCCCAGACTCAGATATAGTGAGTTGGTGTTTCTCACCCTGCTACAATTGAAACCAGTCAGTAATGTGCTTTAGATATGTAATGTTGTAGTACTGTACCACGGAAAGAAAAAAGAAAAATTAATTTTAAATTGGCAGGGCAAATACAATGACGCAAGGTACACATGTATAGTTATGCTATTTATACAATGTTTAAAATCTTGACTGAAGCACTGTTTTGGGTATTTTTTTCATATTCATGGAAGATTTGGAGTATATAGGTGCAATCTTTTAGTTTAGTGATGTTTTCATGCTCTAAAAGGGTGACTGATCTAGTAAAAAATTTCAGTTATATTTTAGAATTTAATCATCTTTGCCGTCAGAACAGAAGTTAAGATCAATGAGATCATATTTGGAAATATGAATTTACATGGCCTCTGAGTTTGGATTGGCTTGTCATTCACGCCAAACTCTGCTCTCTGTGCGACATGTTTACATTTTTTTTACGATTTCACAGAATGGAATCTAAATTCTCATTTCCTTTTTAATGCGTTGGCTAAATTTACGGATAGTCACGCAGCAGATTGTTTAAATACCCCGCAACACCGTATTAGTAACGATTTTTGAACCTTTTAAATTCAATTTGAAATCGTCATCTGACTATATACTAATAAGTGGAAGTATAACTGCTCAGGCAACATTTCTTGAGCATTTCCCCACCTATAAGCCTACGCGGAAAAACTACGTCCTCTAAATCTACAACATGCTTATTGGACCCAGTACCGACGAAGTTAGTGTAATATCCTAAAATGTTTTACAATTTTATTTCCTTTGGGCTTTGGGTAGTCTGGTCTGTTTTCATTGTAACTCATTATTTGACCCATACTCGTATTATATGAAGATGTGATACTGCGAAATTCATCGATACATTTAAAGAAATGTGGCTAAATAAATATGACTAAGTCTAGTTTCAAAATTAAACTTTTTAGAGAAAATACTGTTTTGGCGTGAAATTTTTGTTCTGACGTTATTGTCGACACTGACTGTCCAGATCTGCCAAATAGCGCATTTTTATTTTATTTATATTTTTTATGTAAGTGTAATGATTTTCTCATCAGCCAGTAACTTAATTGTCAGTCCCATTAAATTACATTCTCGATGTTATCAAAGTGTCAGGTCAAATCAAGTCTGTCTATTGACCTCAACTAACATCAAACTAGTAATTAAAATTGCATTTTGCAGCTTTCGATTCCTGCGTGGGCCTGCCCCCTGGATGGTGCCTAAGCTCACAGTCAGTGCTTTATGGAAGATCTTTAGATCTTCGCAATATTTTTAAAAAGTATATTTCGAAGAGATTTTAGAACAGGGGAGTGGCCCATGAATCGACTTCGTTTCGCCAGGAGCAATGCCGATTCTGCCTTGAATTACATTGAGTAAATGATTAGATCCATTTAATCAAATGTAAATGTGAATGTTTCCATTTTTCTAAATAAATAACTATTTTATGAATCACGTGAATTGCTATTTCTCGTATTATTGGACTGTAAGTTGATTTGGCATCTTTATCATAAGCGGTCCAGTGGGAGTGTGATTCAAACGCGTAAACGTGAGCTGCTCTGCTTAAGGTTGCGAGTTTATTGTATTTCGATGGCAGATGTTTCTGCGAGCTTGTGATTTCACCGCTTCGACATCCAAAATAGACTGTTTTAATACAGCAACGACTTGTGGTTCTTGGAATGTGTATAGTTTCGTACAGTAGCTCTTATTAAAATGGACGTGTTGTAACCTTTTTTTTAACTTTTACTATATTGGGATTATCGAACTGTAACATGTATGTATTTTAGCCAAGCTTTCGCTAAGATATGTCAGTACTGAAGTTATCGTATGGTAGCGTTCGCGGTGAGTCCCCGAAGAAATATCTATTTTTCTTTGGTGTGGGTGCGTGGGAATAACGGCCGGGAACACTTGTTGACCGTGTCTGTGAGTTGGCTTTATTTGCGCCTCTGTAGCACACACGGTCCATATGGGCTGAGACCATGTCAAAAATAATAAATCTTCGTCCTAACAATTTCTTTCTCGCGAATTCGTCGGTTTCACGTCCTTTCCATCACGGTTTCTTACTTTTCTCTATTTCCTTGCTGTCATCCACTGCTTACCGTTCACTTTCTCCAGCACTCAACGCACACCTCACGTTCCCCTCCTCCTGAGGGCGGAACCACCCAAACATCTGAGGGGGGAGGCCCCCCCACTGCACTTACAATCCCATACATTCCTCTCTCTCTCTCTCTCTCTCTCTCTCTCTCTCTCTCTCTCGCGCTCTCTCGCTCGCGGTGGGGGGGGGGGGGGGGGGGGGGGGGGGGGGGGGGGGGGGGGGG